>CM068767.1:1102998-1385653 GCA_035084275.1 Hydrolagus colliei | reverse complement strand
TCCCCTCTCTCCCCTAGTTCCCCCTCTCTCCCTCTCTCCCCTAGTCCCCCTCTCTCCCCTAGTTCCCCCTCTCTCCCTCTCTCTCCCCTAGTCCCCTATTTTCCCCTAGTTCTCTCTCTCCCTCTCTCCCCTAGTCCCCCCTCTCCTCCAGTCTGCTCCTAAACTACGATTCCCAGATTCCTCTTTGGACAGTCGATGTGGGTTTCACACTGAGTCACTAGTGAGTGAGTGTGAGGAGTCAGTGAGCTGGGTTGGTGAGTGAGTGTGTGAGGGAGTCTGTGTGTGACCTTGGGTTAGTGTGTGAGTGTGAGGCTGGGTTAGTGTGTGAGTGAGTGTGAGGCTGGGTTAGTGTGTGAGTGAGTGTGAGCCTGGGTTAGTGTGTGAGTGAGTGTGAGCTGGGTTAGTGTGTGAGTGTGAGGGCTGGGTTAGAGTGTGAGTGAGTGTGAGGCTGGTTAGTGTGTGAGTGTGAGGCTGGGTTAATGTGTGAGCTGTGAGGGCTGGGTTAGTGTGTGAGTGTGAGGCTGGGTTAGTGTGTGAGTGAGTGTGAGGCTGGGTAGTGTGTGAGTGTGAGGCTGGGTTAGTGTGTGAGTGAGTGTGAGGCTGGGTTAGTGTGTGAGTGTGAGGCTGGGTTAATGTGTGAGTGTGAGGCTGGGTTAGTGTGTGAGTGTGAGGCTGGGTTAGTGTGTGAGTGAGTGTGTGAGGCTGGGTTAGTGTGTGAGTGAGTGTGAGTGTGTGAAAGCAGTTGAATGTTGAGTCTCTGTGTTGATCAGGTCTGAACCAGTGAGTTTGGCTTTGGATCCACAGAAGGAAACAGCTGATGATCCGATCAGGAAGGAGAGGTTTCATCCCCAAACTCACAATTCGGCTAAAAAAGGCTGATTAACTCGAGCTCCACACTCACCCACTGACACACAGTGACTCACACACAGCCTCGCCGCTAAAATGTCCGAACTGTCTTGACATTGGCCCAGCCTCCCAGTGTTTATTTTGCTGAAGCCATGTCTGGAAATACTGACATTTAAAAGAGTTTCCAATGAGAAGCTCCAGCCCTCCCAGCACTAACTTTCTTATAACAAAAGTAGGATTGTGTTGGGCTGACCTCTAACCCCACCTAGTTTCTGCCTATTAGTCATTGTCATAAATTGCGGGATCCTTGGTGGGTTGGGAATCTCTGGCTATTTGGCAGCTGGTTTGGGTTTTTCGTTTTCTCGGAACCTCGAGGGAAATTGATCTTAAACAAAGACAAAAATTAGGATTTTTTTCAGAAATAATAATGATTAGGGTTAGGATTAGGGTGAGAAGATCAGCCATGATCTTATCTGAATGGCAGAGCAGGCTCGAATGGCCTACTCCTAATCCTTATGTTCCATGTTATGATCCTCTCATTTGATATCACGCCTCATCACGTCTTCGAGATATTTCAAAGCGGTTCACTTTGTACAAGGCTACAGTGTAAAGTGAACTATTTATTTTCTGGGTTATATTAGCGAACTAACGTATTGCAGTGTACTGTACCGTAGTTTGTATTTAGGAACGAGAGAAGTCATTCAATTAGTCCAATTTGTCCAGCCATTTTATTAATTAAGGTTTAAGGTTTGAAACATTTTGAAAGGTCATCCCTGATCGTACCCTGACTTGCTGCTTTCTACCACCACCCGTGACCTGCTAAGTTCTCAACCTGTGGCTTGCTCCATATCCCTACCCACCGTCAGCGGATGGGCCTTCAGCCACTCTGCGCCCACACTGTGGAACTCCAACCTCCATCCCAGTCCTTTCACCTCACTCCCTCACTCTTGCCTCCTCTTCAAGGCACGTCTCAAGGACCCTTCACACTCAAACTTATATACAGTACTTCATTTTACAGTATATCCTGTGAAGCGCTTTCAGACGTCTCAAAGGCATGTTAAGGCGCTGTGTCAAATGCCAGGATTATTATTAACACCCTCCTGTTGGGACCAACTCCTACCTTCCTAATCTTTCCATCTCATTTTATTTTGGGTCAGCCCATGAGTGAAATTTATTTGTGTGCTTGTCCATGTCTAATTTTCTTAAAAATGTCCCCAAAATGATATTTCTGACAGAACCAGCGCTTCTGCATGCAGACAATATTGTGTTGTTGGTGGCCTCACTCACCTGGGAATCTTATGTGCTGCATTCACGATCTTGAACACTACCACTGTTGTGGTTTTTAACTATGTGTCAAGTATGTACCAGGCCTAATATGGGCATTTGATCAGGTGATATTCAGGCGCCAAACTAAGCGTAGTCAATGGGGTGACAATAGTGCATACGTGCCAGATTGAGCGTAGTCAATGGTGGGACAAGCCAGGATGAGGTCGTGCAATTGGCTAAAGGATGGTTCCGGTCACTTGCGGAACCCATGTATGTGACTAAAGAGGATCTGGTAATGGAGGATAGTCTCGTGGGATTGGATGGAAAAGGAAGCCTGACCGGAAGGTCCTGAGGCATTTTAAGGAGACTTGGCCGGAGAGGTCAGTTAGTTCCAGAAGTGTGAAGCGACGAGACAAGAAGACCCGGGAGACCTAACTGATAGAAGAGCGGTAACGAAGACGGCAGGCTGTTGGATTTCAAGATCGGCAAGCGACCTCCATCCACTCCCCGGGTAGTATACTTCTGAACTAGAACCATTGTAACGTCATATCATACTAGCTTACTTGCTTTCGTTTGGTGTCAAGCCCTGACGGGTTATCCTGAATAAACAACCTGTTTTGATGAGATACGACTAGTGCATTTCCACTCATTGGTCAAATCTCTAACACCACTCAGTGGAATACAAACCGCTTCCCCAAACTCTAGAGTATTACTGTTTTTGGAAGGGGCTCAATTCAGCATTGAGCAGGGGCAAAAGCAATCAGGTTTTAAAAGATCTAATCTTGAAACAGACCATGTTGTTGTTGTTGCAGACTGGTTTCATCAATAAGACTTGGGAGTGGCAGTCAAACCACTGGAGATAGGGATCCTTCCCACTCAGCAACTTTTGAACCCTGCAAATGTGCGGAATGATCCAGTTTGACAAGCAGCTGGAAACTTTGCAGAAAACGCTTTTAATGGAAGCTATGTGCTTTTAGCTGGTTAATCTTGGGACGTCCTCCTGACGTGAAAGGCACTGTACAAGTGTACAACTGTACAAGTGTAATTTTGTTGTTGTTGTAATGTCCAGCCGTTACCCAAACTACACTCTGGATCCACAAGCCTTGTCTTTCCAACCTCCACATGAATCTGTCTGGGCATAAATTATCCTTTCAAAACAGAAATTTCTATGTATCAATGGCCTGCATCCAACTCTTCAGTTTGGATACCCTCCAGTTACGGTGATCTGGATTTTGGCATGTCTCAACACCTGGCTTTCATCAACTCTCTCCAAATCACAATCTGGAATTCATACCCTTGTCCTGGAATCTCACAAAACATTTTTCACCGTTTTAATTATTTTGAAGCTTTCATTATTTCTTTTGTCCGTCGGGTGTCTGACCCATGCAGAAATCCATCAACTAATTAAGAGTATCTAAACCAAGCTGAGATTTCCAAGCATCCCACCTACACATGGATAGATTGTTGGAATGGAATAATTTTTATTATTTTAGACGTATCCACTAGTTGGTTGAGTTGCTATAGTAGCTTCATAGGGTGGGGGGGGGAGTCACATTGCATTATTCATTAACATTGAATTCCTGATTCAGAGACTCCTCCGGGGAGCTTCTGAATTGAGCACCAAATTCTGTAACAAGTCTCAAGATTCTCACTTTGATATCCCTTTAGGGCTCAGGAAATGGGGTGTTTGAACTTAATTCAGATTGTGTCATTGAACCCACATCAACAATACCAAAAAGGTACTGTAAAGTAGAAAAGTTGCCGGGAACTCAGCAGGTCAGGCAGCATGTATGGAGCAAGGAAAGTGAGTTAACGTTTCAGGTCAATGACCAAAGGTTAATCCACTTTCCTCACTTCATAGCTGCTGCTTGACCTGCTGAGGTTTTCCAGCCACGTTCAGATTTTCAGCATCCACAGTAACTGTGAAGCGATTTGAGGCGTCAGAATATATGAAAAGCACTATATCAAATGCAAGGATATTATTATTATTTTGCCTTTTGGACCGATGTTTTTCCTTGAATCTAAGTGACAATGGCGGGGAGACCATTAATGTAGAGGCTGTATATACAATATTTACTTTTCACGTAGGGAGGATGTCCCAAGGCGCTGGGCAGCCAGGAATTTAATTATGAGCGGGTGGTTGTGTTGGGGGTGGTGGTGGGGGGTGAGTTGGTATATGTTACAGTGTCCGAAGAGGAAGGTCTTGAGATGTGCTTTGTAGGAAGGGAGGGAACAAGGTAAAGGGAATGTGGGATGGACATGGGGCAAGAGACTGAAGGTCTGACTGCCGATGGTGGGCGGCCAGGTAGGGGAACCCATGTCTGTTATGGTGTTCCTTAATTAATCCAGATGTAATTTATCAGGACGGCCACAATCATGGAGAGGAGAAAGGCTCAGGATCCGGACCAAAGGAATATTCCAAACAGTTTTTAATGAGAGTTCTGAAGGCACTTGAGTGTGTTTGATATGAAGACCAGGACAAGGTTGGTCTGCTCAGGTTTGGGGAGTTGTGTGGAGGAGGGAAGGAAATGAGTGTGTGGAATGTGGTGCGGGACAGATATGCACTACAGCAAAAGCTAAGTGATTATGTTTCTGACAGCATCAATGTACAGTACTATTTACTAAGTGTGATAAGATTACAGAAGAAACTTAACAAAATGAGGCTTTCCATGCAAGGACTGGACTCCAACAGTGAATCAGACAACAAAGCATTTATCAAAAAGGAAGGAAAACAGAAGAGTAGTGACAACTGTCATAAATCGTGTCTCACAGGACAATCTCAATCCACTGGTCTTCAATTATAATTCAGAGAGAAATGTTAAAGCACTTGTAAAATAATACCTGACCTCATGGAAGGTAATTAACAGTTAAAATAATTCATTAGGGTTTTACAAGTCTTCACACTTTTGGGGATTTACAGTTATGCTTAGTATCTATCCCCTCCCTTAACTCTAGACTAAAATTAGTGGCTTTTATAAGATAGCAACACTAGGTGGCAGCATCAGAGATTACACAGTGCTGCAGGAACACACACTGGCGAGCAAGGCATGGCTTAACTACTTTATTTTAAGAAGACATATGAAGATCAAAATCACAGGGTTTCACCCCCCAAAAGGTCAGAGCACCCAATAAGCTTCCCAAGTCATGATTTTTACTTACTTAAATTAAGTCAGAATTTCTCATTTGCTCCCCTCCCCACTTAAACAGAACGATGCCAAGAAATCTGCGCTAGGCGGCACCTTTAAGTATAAAGTGTCAAAAGCCGATAATAACCTAAAAAATAAACAATGGTTGAAACAAATTGCTGATGAACAACAGCTCATCTAAAATAGCCTTCTACAATTATAATTATCTAAAAATAAGTTCCTACTATTTCTAGGTTAGCCGCAGAAAGGTATTTACTGGGTTACGTGGCGCGTTTCAAATGACACGAACATACACCACTGAAGAAACCAGTTGTGACCTGTGGCTGTTACTTCTTCCTCTGCCTCTGTGAATGTCGTGCAGAACCCTTAGCTGCCCTCTTCACCCTTGAAGGCTTTTTGGGAGAACTTCGCAGAGGCTTCTTGAGCACTGCGGCCTTCTTGACCAGCTTCTCTGCCGGGCGCGAAGATGCTGTTTTCTTGGTTGGTATTTTTCTGGCAGCTATCGGGTTCCTCTTGGACTTCTGTGAGGGTTTCCTTGGCTTGCTCTCTCTCCGTAGTTTTGCCTTAGCTCGTGGGACAGCCTTGTGCCTGCTTCAAATTGGAAGTGAGATTTCCACAAGATCAGTTTAGATGAACAAAGCGCATCCTTCCAGATTACCCACGCTTCCCTCTGCCCTGCCTGGCAAGACATTCCAGCTAAGGATTCTCTCTGTAAAGAAATTTTACTCTGTGCCCTGAATTTTCCCCAAACCTATGCTGACAACAGCAACTTGCATTTATACAGCAGCTCCATGCTGCGTGGTGTCCTGCAGCGCTTGCCAAGGCAAAGCTACGGAGAGAGCAGTTATGGCACCATGTGAAAAAAAAGTATTGTTATGGGATTACTTTTTCAATTCCATTTAAAATATTACATAGCTCCATAAGGTCCCCTCTGAGAAGCGCTTTCGGACGTCTCAACAATGTGATAAGGTGCTATATCAATGCAAAGATTATTATTATTATTATCCTAACAGGTCATCTCTAACACTAGGGATTAGCATTGATGCTCTCTCTCCTCTGCCAGTAGAACCTATTGTGCCTCAGAAGTTCGAACCCCTTTCCAAGTCAGGAGTTGCACCACGTAGCTGACCATGCACTTGGGAAAATGGCCGATCCAATTGAGTCTGTGTAACTGAACTTACAACAACATTACAGGTTGGAGGCAAAGTGGCTGAAGGCCTGCCCGCCGATAGTGGGGCAGTGGATGTCGAGCTGGAGCCCATTGAACGGAGGGAGCAGACAGATTGGTAGGGGGTTAGGAGGTCACAGAGATAGGATGGGGCGAGGCCAAGTAAGGCTTTGAGGGTGAGGACCAGGATCTTGAATTGATTCCTCTGGGTGATGGGAAGCCAATGGAGTAGGGTGAGAATGAGGGAGATGGGTTCAAGATGCTTGGAGTGGTAAAGGAGACGGGCTGCAGAATTCCGAATTATCTGCAGCCTGTGGAGGGAGGAAATGGGAAGGCCGAGAAGCGTAGTCAAGCCTGGATGTGATGACGGCATGAATGAGGGTTTCAGGGGCCTGGGGGGTGAGGTAGTGGCGGAGTTGGGCAATATTGCGGAAGTATGGTAGAGTGGATCATGGCTTGGAGTGGGGAAGGAAAGACAGTTGAGGATCAAACAAGACACCTAGGTTGGCTGGCTTGGTGGAGGTTGATGCTGCCAGTGCCAGATGTGTGAAGGCGCTGGCGCAAGCCAATCAGGAGGGTCTTGACCTTGTTGGTCTTGTAGAACATTAGCTCTCATCCAGGACTTGATGTTTTGACAGACAGCAGCGGTCCTGGAGTTGAGGGTAGAGGCAAAAAGATAAGAGTTGGGTGTCATCCGCATACATGTGAAAGTTGACTGCATGTCTGCGGATAATGTCGCCAAGGGGGAGCATGTAGATATTGAAAAGTAGAGGGCCAAGGAGAGAGCGCTGGTGGGGAAATGCCATAGGTGACAGTGTGGAGGCTGGAGGAAAAGCCGTTTGTGGCAACAAAGTGGAGACGGTGGGAAAGCTTACCCTGAAACACAGCAGATCACCCTTGAAAGTGTGGAAACACAGTCCCCTGAGAGGGGACTTTGGGCAATTCTTATTAGACAATTGTGGATTTAGCAAGTTATCCTCAGTGTAGATAAACATGCACATTTTGGTTCACAAACCTTCGCTTTTTGGGTGGCGGATCATCAAAATCAGATTCTTCCTCTTCAGACTCAGATTCCTCTTCCTCTTCTTCCTCCTCTTCCTCAGACTCCTCTTTCTCTTGCTCTTTCTCTGGGAAAAGAATACTGGGACTGCAAAAGAAAGAAAAAAAAAAAAAACTTTTGCAATTAAATTTAAGGAACCCGCATCAAAGACCTTAAATTTAACCTCAACATTTTTCTGAGAAAGGAACTATAGAGATGAATAAGAAACTCCCAGCAGCCTCTTTAGCAACTATTGTTACATTCCCTGTGAAAAATTATAATAATCCCTGCATTTAATTTCACACCTAATCACATCTTCAAGACGGTTTTCACAGAATAAATGCTTCACCCATAAAATATACGGTCAATTCAATTACAGTGTATTCTGTGAAGCACTTTGAAGGATATGATAATTTGCTATATAAGATACAAGGATTATTATTATTCAGGTAAGGCTCTATTTTGGACACTTCTATTTAGGACGTTTTGATTGAAGGAACATAATTTTTTAACACATTTTGATCGATATAGGACACTTGGATTCGTTTTAACAAACAAATTTATTTTTGTGCATCCGCAGTACTTATTTTGAATATCGCAGTCGCATTTCGCGTGTCCTTTTTGTCCATAGTATATTTGCAGGTAAATCCAAGCGTTTGAACTGACCAATAGCATGTCACCACGTAATTGTCTAAAAGCAGCTGATTTTGGAGCGACACCACGTCATGTCAGTATTACAGTAATTTCCGAACATTCCCGAATGATTTACAGCTTCTACCAAGTCGGGGAGAGACAGGAGTAAGTGAAATAAGCAATGGTAATACCGCTAGCTGCCAGAAACCCTGCAAAGTCATCACTTTAAATACCAAATCGGAGGTGATAAAGCGCATTGAGTCTGGCAGAAAAGGTATGGACATCGGGAGGGGTTTAGGGCTAGCTAGATTGACGGGGGCTACTATAAAACAGAATAAGGACAATATAACAGGCAAGTTCAAGGTGCGTTACAGCTACAGGTGCAAGCAGATTAGCAAAACATAGGAGTGATGTGATGGAAAACGTGGAAAGAATGCTGAGTATCTGGATTGAGGATCAGAACCAGCGTAATATACCACTCAACACCCTGGTTATCCAAGAGAAGGCAAAATCATTGTTTAGGGAGTTAAATGATCAGGAAGGAGAACGCTCAATGGCACCATCTTTCACTGCTAGCAGAGGGTGATTTCAAAGATTTAAAAGACGCTATGGGCTCCACAACATCAAGATGAGTGGGGAAGCTGCAAGTGCCACTGTCACACTGCCAGTATTAAAGTTTGCCAGTATTAAAGTACAATACTGTACAATTATCCCAAGTACCCCTTCTTGCCCCACTCTGTTAATTTGTGTGTTGTTTTGTGTGTTATTTAGTGGGTTTAAGGTCCGAAAATTTTGTGAAAAGAACACATCTCTGATTATATAATGGGACCGCATGGGAAATCGTGTTTCGTTTTAGGACGTTTTGATCTAGTTTTTCAGGAACACAACCCCGTCCTAAACAGAGGTTTATCTGTACGTGTATATTTTGTGGGTGAAATGCAACAGCCAATGTGCACAAAAGTGGCCCAGTCTTTTTTTTAATGGATTACTAACCCAGAAAAGTAATCTGATTAACAATTGGGTCCCTACTTACTGCTGTGTATACAGATTTGTGGAGCCGCTCTATAATTGTAATTTTGTGGTTATAGGGACACTTGCCCAAGTTTACCCTATCCAGGATCTGGATTCAAACCCAGGCTTCTTGCTCTAACCACTGAGCTATAGGACTCCATATGTGTGGGGAATGTTTGATGAATTGCCACAATACCTCAATTTGTTATTCTTGTTGACAAAGTAGCTGGATATATACGACATTCGACTTCTTTTGCCAGAATGTACTCTGCTCAATACTAGAAACTTCACAACATCCCCCTCTCTTTTTCTGTCAGCTTATTACTGTCCACATGCTGTGTCTGTAATCTGATTGAGCCTTTCAATGAAAAACCATTGATACGGTGCATTTCACATTGGGAGGGCTATCACACAGATATCAGGGAACAGAATGTTGGGCAAGTTCACCCACCAATGGCAACAACAACTTCGATTTATATAGCGCCCTCCATGCCGGATGGCTTAAATGGCAGTGTGGATTGGGAGATGACATGAATCAGGTCAGAGTTATCTGTGTGGAGGGAGAGGCCAGGGCATCAGGGATGCTGGGTCATAAAGGTAGTGAACTGGAAAGTCAAAGCCCCATGTGGTGGAGGCAAATGTGGCATTTGATGGAGGAGGTATAACACAGAGAAATCAGATACAAAATGTGTGTTGGTGATCGAGAGAGTAGAGAGGGGGTAGAAAATACTCTCCCTGGCACGTTAATTGAGGTTTCCTCACCTGGGGTAGAAGGGGAAACACAGCTGGAAAGAGCCGCTGAAGCCTTTCCCAGAAATCTGCTCAATCCACCCGTTCTTCTCACACTTTTGTAGCGTTCTCTTCAGCAAGTGCACTGGAAGCAAAGAGTGAGTAATTATACAGCAACAAGTCATTTCCATATGCAGTAAAACCTGGATAATCAGGCCCTGTTGGACCCGCTCACCTCCCAGATTTCGGAGTTTGCTGGTATTTAGAACCTACCCTAGAAATGGGTGGGGTAGGCCTGCCCCATACACCATGTGAGCTGTAAACACAGCCCTGACGCCAATGGCCGAGCTCCACCCACAGCGCCGGGTGACAGAGCGGCCACACTGCGAACTACAAACGGCTGTTCCCAACTTCGGGAGATTTGCCGACATTGGAAAAAATCTAATACTAAACATACAGTATTTTTAAATCTTGCCGGGCGAATCAGTGACTCGTGGTCACAGATTTGAAATAGTTTCAAAATGAAGCAGAGGGGAGCTGTGGAGAAATGTTTTCACTCAGTGGGTTGTTCAAATCTGGAATGCATTGCCTGAAAAGGTGGTGGAGGCTGATTTGATAACAGCTTTTGAAAGAGAATTAGATCTTTAGTTAGGGAGAACAGGTCTGTTAGGTTACGTGGGGGGGGGGGGAGAGCTGCGCAGTGGGATTGAGTTGCTCTTTTCAAAGAGCCGGCAGAGACTAGATGGGCTGAATAGCCCCTTTTTTGCTGTAAAACTCTATGATTCTATGATATACTGCCTCTCCTCATTTTTTCTTTCAAAACGCATCACTTCTCATTTATTCACATTAAACTTGACCTGCCACATGTCTGCCCATTTTCCTAGTCTATGTCCTCTTGCTGTCTACTACTATCCTCACCGTTTAATACTTTTCCCAGTTTAGTATCTTCTGCAAATTTGGAAATCGTACTCCCTTTACCCAAGTTCAGGTCATTTATAAAGATCAAAAACAGCAGTGGTCCCTATATCAACCTGGGGGACACCAATGCACACTTCCCTCCGGTCAGACAAACAAATGTTCATCACCACTCTTTGCTTTCTGTCTGAGTCAGTTCTGTATCCACACTACCCCGTTAATAATGTGGGCTTCTATTTTGTTTACAATCTATAGAAAAAGACTGCTGTCTCCCTGCAGGAATTGAGGAAAGCAAATTTCCAGAATGTCAGAAGCTCCGTTTCGCCCATAAAATACAGTCAATTCACTTTATAGTATATTCTGTGAAACGCTTTGAGACGTCTTGAAGACATGATAAGGAGCAAGATTATGATTATGACTGTTTATTTTCAGTTACTGACAAACACAATGGAGATCATATTACAGTAAAAGCCCATTTATCCGGCACCCTCAGGACCTGGCCAATGGCAGTTAAAGCGCCTGCCGGATATTCGCCTGAAAACGCACAATAAATAAATAAATAAATAATTTAGTGCATTTTCCCGGATAAATTCCGGTTAATCCAATGCGGACCTTTTTTTTGCGATGCCGGTTATATGGAAGTTACGGTTGATCGGGTGTCGGATAAAAGGGCTTGTACTGCACTTGGTCTGACCCATAAAAGGTTAACATTGCAAAAGGAACAACAAATTCCCACCCACAACAGCCATGCCAACGTCTGGATACCAGTGGAAATTAAATAATCTCTATGTATGTATCGCGTTTTCTTGAAGACATTAGCACAACACCAAACAGCAATTCACTAGAAACACCAACTAAAGCATATCTAAAATAACACACGAAAGATGGAAAACAATCTTACTCTGAAGGTTGGAGTTCGCAACAGGGAGTTTCTCAGAGATGTACTTCTTAAGCGCTGTGGTGGAGCAGGTTTTAGGTTCATTCATGGCAATGATAGCGCTGAGAATTGCATCCTCAAATGGACCTCCGCTTAACAATGGCTTGTCTCCAACCTTTTTGAGCTGAAACAGAAGGCGTTAAATATAATCAAAAGGATTTTCAATCCGTAAAGGTTAATTATTCTTGTCATAGTTAAGACTTCTATAGACCCACTATACTCCAAATAGGAAGTACTATCTAGGCTCTTAAATATATCTTACATAAGAACATAAGAATTAGGAGCAGGAGTAGGCCCTTCGAGCCTGCTCCACCATTCAATAAGATCACCACCAGCCTCAGCTCTCAAACTCCACCGCCAAGTGATACCTGCATCAGGAACTGAACACCAATGACCCCACTTCACCCCAGGCCTTACTGGCTCCCAGTACCCAACAGGTGATTGTCAAGATCTTCTTCCCTAGCTTTAATAATCACCGTTTTGCTCAGTACTCAAGCTCGACATCCCCAAGAAACGTAACCAAACCTAAAATTCCAGTAGCAAAATCATACAAAGAGAAAAGCCTTAGCAGTAAGTGAAGGAGTAGAGCGAAGTGCAACACCATCAGAACAACTCTATTCACCTCTTTACTGCTATTCCCACTATTCCCCTTTATCCTTGTTTCCCCATCAACCCTGGCCCCACTTCCGCGACTGTTTGTGGGACACTGCTGTGCACAATTTGGCTGCCGCGTTTCGCCCACAAAATATACAGTTGGTTTTTCTGCTCTCCTTCGCCCTACCATGGCCCCTCCCATTACCCTCTTTTTCCCCAAACCCCACGTCCATGACTGTTTGTGGGACACTGTTGTGCACAATTTGGCTGTCGCGTTTCTCCCACAAATATACAGTCAATTTTCCTACTTTTTTTCCCCCAATCATGACCCCATCCCTCCTACTCTGGTCCCTACCTCTTTTCCCCCCTTTCTTCCCTCTTGTCTTCTCCCCCTCCGGTCCCAACCATGAGATGTTGTTGTATTCTGTGAAGCGCTTTGAGACGTTGATAAGACGTGGAAAGCGCTATATAAATGTAAGAATTATTATTATTATTCATCCACTGTTTCACTTACTTGGAATGTACCAGTTGCTCCTTTGCCAGTTATCTGTTCCAACTGACCTTTATCCACAGCTCTTTGCAAAGCCTGTTTCAGTAAATGGGGTCTGCAAATTAAATAATGTTTTAGTCAAAGGCTATTTCAAACAATCAGTTGGAAGCTATATTTACCATTTCCTGGAAGCTTTGGAGCAGCGATGCAATGAAAGACATCACACCCATTGGCAGTACAAAAGCATTCTGCAAGGGATTTGAATTCACCAAAGGCCGAATTCAACAACAACATTTATAGAGCGCCTTTCACGTCCAGTTAGATCGGGAGTAGGAGAAGGGGGAGAGTTAGGAGGGAGACCAGCCTTAAAGGAGGAATGGGAGGAAGCAAGGCGAAGGGAATGCGGGATGAAGTTCCAGAGTGGTGGGGCACAGAGGATGAAAGCCCAGCCACTGATGGTGGGGCGGTTAGGGCGGGGGACGTGGAGCAGACCAGAGCCCGCTGAATGGATGGTGCGGGCAGGCTGATAGGGAGACAGCAGATCGGAGAGATAGGTGGGGGCAAGGCCATAAAAGGCCTTGAAAGTGAGGACGAGGATCGTGAATTCAACCCTCTGGGAGATGGGAAGCCAGTGAAGACAGGTGAGGGTGGGAGTGATGTGGTCAGGAGCCTGGTGCTGGAGAATACATGAGCTACAGAGTTCTGAATAATCTGCAGCTTGTGAAGGAAAGACCTGTGAAGGCCGATGAGGAGAGTTTCCGTAATCGATCCTAGATGTTATGACTGCGTGGATGAGTGTTTCGGCGGCATGGGGGAGAGGTAGTGGCGGAGTTTGCAAATGTTGCGGAGGTGGTGGAAGGCTGTACCGGTCGTGGCGCGGATTTGGGAGAGAAAGAACAGTTCGGGGTCGAACAAGATGCCTGACTGGCTTCAAGAGGTAGAGAGAGCAGCCTTGAATGCTGATGTTGCCAGTGCCTGAGGTGCGAAGGCACTGACGCGAGCCAATCAGGAGAGCCTCCATCTTGTTGATGTTTAGTTGGAGGAAGTTGTCCCTCGTCCAGGATTTAATGTTGGACAGACACACAGTCAGAACACCAGTAGTCCTGGAGTCGAGGGAGGAAGCGGAAAGGTAGAATTGGGTGTCATCCGCATACATGTGGAAATTCGCCCCACGTCTGCGGATGATATCACCGAGGAGGACCGTAGAGGGCAAAGAGCAGGGGGCCAAGGACATAGCTTGTGGCTGTGCGAGGGCTGGAGGAAAAGCCATTGGATTAGACAAAGTGAAGGCGGTATGAGAAATATGACCGGAAGCAATCAAGGACAGAGCCTTGAAGGTTGAGGAGGGAGCAAAGGTGGTGGAGGAGGATTGCGTGGTCTACTGTGTCGAAGGCAGCGGATAGGTCGAGGAGGACGAGGTGGCAGAGGGAACCCTGGTTGCAGATGGTCAGGATGTCGTTTGTGACCTTGACCAAAGCAGTTTCCGTTCTACGGGCAGCACAGAAACCTGACTGGAAGGATTCAAAAAGTGAGTGGGTTATGAGGAAAGAGCGGAGCTAGGAGTGTTTCGAGGACCTTCGACAGTAAAGGGAGGTTGGAGATGCGCTGGTAGTTTGAGAGCTGTGACACATCACGGGAAGGTTTCTTTAGGATGGGGATGATAGTGGCAGTTTTGAGGGGAGTGGGAACGGTGCGAGATGAAAGGGACAGGTTAACGGTTCATCAATTAGTGGGGCCAGAAGATGGAGCTGGTTGGTAAGGAGAGGGGTGGGGATGAGGTGGGGATGAGCAGTTGGTCGGCTTCATGGAGGAGATAGTTTTTGTGATGGAGGATGGGGAGATGGGATCGAAGGTGTGGAAGGAGGGATGGGTAGGAGACAGGATGTGGGGGGGGAGGTGGGGAGAGGGTGGAAGTTGGAGGGACGGTGACCGCAGAGCGGATTCCTTTGATTCTGGACTCGAGGAAATACCCCAACACTCAGATTTGTCTGGGGAATTAATTGACAGTATTCAGTTCAAAGTTCCAACTGCAACAGAACTCCACATTCTTCTCCCGACTAATATGCACTCCACATGGCAGGATTTTCAATTGGTAGTTGGTTCACTCTTTCTATTTCCTCCTCGCTCCCTTTTCCGTACATCACTTCTGCAGCTTAGGTGTCCACTCAGATACCCTCTTGATGGGAAGGCGCTATATAAACTCTGCTGGACTGAAGCTCTCAGTCAGATCAAGTTTTCAGGAGTCCTGAAAGCTGATGGAATACCGATTCCCAAACTGAACTCTTGTCTTAAATGTACATTGATGGTTAACAAATAAAAGATTAATTATTGAAAGGAAAGAGAGACTCTTCCCAAAATGAAATTGGGCGAGGATGGGAGAGATAGGGTCATGAAGTTTGGAGTGGTAGAGGACACAGGCCGCAGATTTCTGGATTATCTGCAACCTGTGGAAGGAGGATTTGAGAAGGACGACAAGCAGGGTGTTTGCATAGTCAAGCCAAGAGGTAATGAAGGCATAAATGAGTTTCAGCGGCCTTGGGGGTACGGTAATGGACAAGCAGGATATACAAGGAATAAACAGAGTAGCTGCCTTGATACTTCCCATTTTGCAATCACAATTGCTCTAGTATTCATAGTCTACATTAATGACCAAGGCAGGGCCATTCCTACCTGCTTTCAGCATTGAGTTTGGGGTAGTACTGGAGAAGGTATTTCTTGATCAGACTGTAGGAAGCTTCTTTGGGTTCACACAGCTTTGTAAATGCCATTGGCAGCGCATCTTCTAACTTGATTGGCTGATCCACTGGTCCAGAAGTGGTTGTCTTCTGAAGTACAAATTTGGGAAGAACAAACATTTGTAATAATATAATCATTGCATTTGATATAGTGCCTCACCACATCTTTAAGTGCTTCACAGAATATACCGTAAAGTGAATTGACTAGATATATTTTGTGATCAAAACACAGCAGCCAATTGTGTACAGTAGTGTCCCACAACCAGTCGTGGATTGCGTAATTTACAATAAAAGCCTGTTTATCCGTGATCCGATCAACTGGATTGCCCAACCCACCCCCCGGGGCAATTCCCCATTCCAGCAATCGCGAGTATGCTCACTTTGCACATTCGTGCAATGCGTGCACATGAGCACTTATTAAACTTACGAACTCTGGGTTTTTACCAAAATGCTTTTTTATTGATCGTTTTACCGGGTGTGCTGGAATCTTTATTGGTAAGTATTCATACAATATCCTGTTACTATCTAGTGTACTATTAATATGGTATGTTTTAAAATAAGTACATTTTCTGTGTTGGTTTTCGGCAACTTGCCGCCCGATTATCCGGCACAGTCAATTAGTCGACCCTTGGAGGGTGCTGGATAAATGGGCTTTTACTGTACTTTTTAAAAAAAAAGTAATTATTACCCCAATCTACTAACATCCGGATTCCTACTTACTGCTAGGTAAACAGAGGCTTGTGGAGTAACAAACCTGCCCCGAATCGGAAACCAACTCTCTTGCTTGCAAGGCTGGAGCTCTTGTCACTGAGCTACAGGACTCTATGAATAACTTTCCAGCAGCCAGCTTCATAACAGCTCAGAGCAACAACAACAACAACAACAATTTACATTTATATAGCGCCTTTCACGTCGGGAGGACGTCCCAAGGAGCTAAACAAGAGGCGTGTGACCCGAGCTGGGAGGGGAGTGTTTGGGAAGGGGTGAAACACGAAGGGGAGGTAAAAGAGTTCGGGGTGGAACAAAAGGCACGATCGAAGAGGAAAGTCTTCAAATCGGCCTTGAAAGAGGAAAGGGAAGAGGCGAAATGGAGGGATTGAGGGATGGCATTCCATAGGGTGGGAGTGGAGAAACTGAAGGCCCGGCCTCCGATGGTGGGGCGGTTCAGGCGGGGGGCTTGGAGCAGGACAAGTCCTGCTGAACGGAGGGTCCGGGTGGGCGTGTAGGGGGAGAGTAGATCGGTTAAATAGGGCGGGGCAAGGCCGTGTAAGGCCTTGTAGGTGAGGACGAGGATCTTAAATTCGATCCTCTGGAGGATGGGGAGCCAGTGGAGACGGGTGAGGGTGGGAGTTATGTGGTCACGGAGGCGGGTGCGGGATAGTACACGGGCTGCAGAGTTTTGGATGGCCTGCAGCCTATGAATGGAGGAACTGGGGAGGCCGACTAGGAGAGAATTCCCGTAATCCAACCGTGAGGTGATGTATGCGTGCACAAGTGTTTCGGCAGCGCGGGGGGTAAGATAGTTGTGGAGCCTGGCAATGTTGCGCAGATGAACAGCATGAAGTATGAGACATGTATTGTGTTTCTATGGAGGCAACTTGCAGAGTGGTTCTGCAAAAAGCACAGGACTGAGACCCCACATTTTGCAGATAAAGTGGAATACACTACATTACAACTGCTCTGATTGTTGTGTCTTTTAGGGGAATGGGTGAAATGGCAGCACAATGCTCGAATTTTAAGACCAATTCTCCTCACTTACCCGTTTCTCTAGTTTGGATTTCTGTGCCTGCTTTCCTCCATTTGATACCAAAAAACTTCCAGAGGCACCTTTCCCCTTCACCTGCAACACAATTAAGATTAACATAAATACACACAAAGTTATCATCATTTCAAACAGTTTAAGTGCAAAGCCTTAAAGGAGATAGATAGCACTGTGATCTTGTGTGGAGTTTTGATCAGCACTGGTCTTACACTAAGTGAAAAAATTAAAATCATCAATGTTATGAGTAATCATTTGCTGACAGGAAATTTGTTTTCTTTAATAATAATCCTTGTATTTGATTATAGCGCCTTATCACATCTTTGAGACGTCTCAAACTGCTTCACAAAATATACAGTGACATTAATTGACTATTTTTTAGGCAAAACGTGGCAGTCAATTGCTCACGGAAGTGTTCCACAAACACTAGTGGATTGGGTGAATTTTTTTTGTTAAGGGATTATTACCAATGAAGAAGCAATCTTCTAAATGACTAATGACTGGGTTCTGTGTGAGTGAGTAGGAGATCGGGGGGCAGAGCCGAGGCCTAGCCTGGAAGGTTTAAAAGCCAAGGTCAGTACACAGCCATAGTGCGAGCGAATCGGAGACCGGGGGGGCTAGGGGGGAAAACTGGGCAAGTCGGGGATTCGCTACAGTGATCCTATAAAGTGACGTCGGCGTGACGTCATAAACTAAAAAACAAACTACAGTGCTAACCAACTAACCAGCACCTCCCCAATCACCACTAACAGTAGATTAACACACAAAAAAATAAACTAGGACAAAATGGCAGGGCTGATATGGCTAGTCACCCCTTAGCCATGGCCAAATAGCCTGTGGGCTGATGCTGCCCCACTGATCTCTCGCTCCCGGTCTCTTGCATGAGCATTTTGGCTGCCACCCCGACCCGAGCCTCCCTCAGCACCCTAAATGTCTCTCCTCCCACCCCCCTCTATCCGCTACTCTCACTCTCTCCTCTCCATCTGCCTACCCCCCCACCACCCCCTCCTCAGAACTCTACCGCTCTGTCCTACTCTACCTCCATCCTCACAGCCTGCTATCCCCACTGGACCCTCCCACAGCCTCCCTCTGCTCCAGCCTGGGAATCCTCCGTCGGGCTCACCGTGGCACTCGACGTTGGCTGGCCAGCAGCACCCACACCGACTGCCCCATTCCACACCACCGCTGGCCACAGATCCGGGGGGGCCTAATCTCTCCTCTCTCATCCCCATCCCCTCCATCCCTGCTGTCCAATCCGGTCCCCCCTCACATCCCTCTGCCAACTGCTCCCTCCGCGTTGGCCTCCAAAATGTCTGGTCCCTTGCAACAAGACCCTGGTCATCAACGATCTCATCCTTGATGAGAATGTTGACATCATGGCCCTCACTGAAACCTGGATTACCCCAGGGGACACCTTCCTCCTCACAAGAGGCCAAACCACCTGACTACACCTCTCACCATATCCCTCGCCCCAACCGCCTTGGCGTGGCCCTCATCTCCAGGTTGCCAGTTGCCCTATCACCCCACTCCTCTGGTTCCTTCCGCTCCTTTGAACACCTCACCCTCTCCCACTTCTCCCTCAAAATCCTCCTTATCTACTGTCCCCCAAAACCCTACCCAACCTTCATCTCTGATCTCTCCACTCTCCTTGCCTCCTCTGATCGCCTCATCATCCTCTGCGACTTCAACCTCCACTTCACCCCCTCCTGCTCCACCTCCTCAGAATTCTCCTCCCTCCTCTTATCTCTGAATCTCTCCCTCCACATCCACTCCGCCACACACATTCACAGCCACCCGCTCAACCTGGTCATCACCCAAGGCCTCAGTGATCCAACTCCGACCACCATTTAATTTCTATCAACTCCTCTAACCCTCTCCCCCCAAACCTACCACCATCTTCTGCTGCCCATGGAAGAAGATCCTCCCACAAACTCTCTCCGCTGCCTACGAGTCCTCTGAACTCCTCTCCCTCTGGCCCACCTCCCGCACTGACCCATCCTCTGCACTCACTCTACTCCACAACATGTTCTCCACTACATTTGAACCCCTTGTCCCTCTCACATGCCGAACTGCCTCCTACTCCCGAACATCACCTTGATTCACCACCCACCTCCGTTCCCTCAAGTGCCAGGTGTGGGCTGCTGAACACAGTTGGCTCAGATCCGGCCTAACGATCCACCGGCATATCTGGTTCGACCACACAACTTCTTATCGCTTCGCCCTATCCTCCGTCAAATCATCCTTCGCCAAGATAATCCTGGAGGCGAAGGACAACTCCCAGCTTCTCTTCTCCACCACCAACTCTCTCATCCATCCACCCCGCCTTGCAGATCATCTCCTCGAACTCCTGCTGCGAGGAGATGCTGGATTTCCTTGAGTCCAAAATTGAGGGAATCCGCTCTGTGGTCACTGTCCCTCCAACTTCCACCCCCTCCCCACCTCCCCCTCACACCCCGTCTCCTACCCATCTCTCCTTCCACAACTTCAATCCCATCTCCCCATCCTCTGTCAAAAAAACCATCTCTGCGATGAAGCCCACCACCTGCTCCCTTGACCTCATCCTCACTACCCAGCTCCACCTCTTAGCCCCACTAATCACCGACACCACCAACTTGACCCTTTCATCCGGCACTGTTCCCACTCCCATCAAAACCACCACTATCACCCTCATCCTAAAAAAACCCTCCCTCAATATGTCGCAGCTCCCAAGATACCGGCCCATCTCCAATCTCCCCTTCCTCTCCAAGGTCCTTGAAAGAATGGTTGCCTCCCAGCTCCGCTCTTTCCTCTCAAAACACTCACTCCTCGAACCCTCCAATCCAGTTTCCGCACTTCCCACAGGACGGAAACTGCTCTGGTCAAGGTCACAAACGACATCCTGACCGTCTGTGACCAGGGGTCCCTCTGCCTCCCAGCTCCACTCTTTCCTTTCAACTCACTCACTCCTTGAACCCCTCCAATCAGGTTTCCGCCCCTTTCACAGCACAGAAACTGCCCTGATTAAGGTTACAAATGACATCCTAACCGCCTGTGACCAGGGCTCCCTCTGCCTCCTCGTCCTCTTTGACCTGTCTGCTGCGTTCGACACAATCGATCACACCATCCTCCTCCAACGTCTTTCCTCCCACCTCAACCTTCAAGGCACAGTCCTTGACTGGTTCCATTCCTACCTGACCCACCGTTTACACTTTGTTTCTTCCAACGGTTTTTCCTCAAACCCCCGCACAGTTTCTCACGGCCTCCCTCAGGGCTCTGTCCTCGGCCCCCTCCTTTTCACCATTTACACGCTCCCTCTGGGTGATGTCATCCGCAAACAAGGGGTAAATTTCCACATGTATGCGGACGACACCCAGCTGTACCTTTCTGCCTCATCCCTCAACCCCCAGACCATCGATGTTCTGACAGCATGTCTGTCCGACATCGAGTCCTGGACGAGGGACAACTTCCTGCAATTGAACTTGAGTAAGACCGAGGCCCTCCTGATCGGCTCAACCCAGCGCCTCCGCACATCGGGGGCTGCCAGCCTCAACATCCAAGGCTGTACTCTCCACCTCACAAAGCCAATCAGGAACCTCGGCATCATGTTCGATCAAAAACTCTCCTTCCTCCCCCACATCCGTGCCTTGACCGGCACCGCTTATTTCCACCTGCGCAATATTACCAGGCTCCGCAACTATCTTACCCCCCGCGCTGCCGAAACACTCGTGCACGCGTACATCATCTCGAGGGTGGACTACGGAAACTCTCTCCTCGTCGGCCTCCCCAGTTCCTCCATTCACAGGCTGCAGGTCATCCCAAACTCTGCAGCCCGTGTATTATCCCGCACCCGCCTCCGCGACCATATAACCCCCACCCTCGCCCGTCTCCATTGGCTCCCCATTCTCCAGAGGATCGAGTTCAAGATCCTCGTCCTCACCTTCAAGGCCTTACACGGCCTTGCCCCGCCCTATTTAACCAATCTACTTTCCCCCTACAAGCCCACCCGGACCTTCCGGTCAACAGGACTCCAAGCCCCCCGCCTGAACCGCCCCACCATCGGAGGCCGGGCCTTCAGTTTCTCCGCTCCCACCCTATGGAATACCATCCCCCAATCCCTTCGTCTCGTTTCTTCCCTTTCCTCTTTCAAGGCCGGTTTGAAGACTTTCCTCTTCGACCGTGCCTTTTGTTCCACCCCGAATTTTTCGACCTCCCCTTCGTGTTTCACCCCTTCCCAAACACTCCCCCCCCAGCTCGGGTCACACGCCTCCTGTGCAGCGCCTTGGGACGTCCTCCCAACGTGAAAGGAGCTCTATAAATGTAATTTGTTGTTGTTGTTGCCTCCTCAACCTATCCGCCGCCTTTGACACCTTAGACCACACAATCCTCCTCCACCGCGTCTCCTCCCTCCTCAACCTTCAAGGCTCTATCCTTGACTGGTTCCAGCCATATCTCTCCCACCGCCTTCACTTCGTCTCTTCCAACGGCTTTTCCTCCAGCCCCCGTAGAGTCACATACGGTGTTCCCCAAGGCTATGTCCTTGGCCCCCTGCTCTCTACCCTCTATATGCTCCCTGGGCGACATTATTCACAGACATGGGGTAAATTTCCACATGTATGCAGATGACACCCAACTCTACCTCTCCGCGTCCACCCTCGACTCCAGGACTACTGGCGTCTGACTGCATGTCTGTCCGACATTGAGTTCTGGACGAGGGCCAACTTCCTCCAATTCAACGTCAACAAGACAGAGGCCCCCCTGATTGGCTCGCGTCAGTGTCACCTCAGCCAGTCACCTCAGGCGCTGACAGCATCAGCATTCAAGGCTGCTCTCTCCACCTCTCGAAGCCAGTCAGGAGTCTGGGCGTTTCCTCTTTTACTCTGAACTGTCCTTCCTCCCTCATATCCGCTCCATGACCGGTACAGCTTTCCACCACCTCCGCAATATTGCCAGACTCTGCCACTACCTCAGTCCCATGCCACCAACTTATACACCCTTCGTCACATCTAGGCTCGACTACGGGAACTCTCTCTCCGTCGGCCTTCCCAGCTCTTCCCTTCACAGGCTGCAGAACATTTTGTACTTTGCAGCTCGTACACTAGGCTCCGTGTTCACATCACTCCCACCCTCGCCTGTCTCCACTGGCTTCCCATCTCCCAGAGGATCAAATTCAAGATTCTCGTCCTCACCCTCAAGGCATTCATGGACTTGCCCCCATTTATCTCTCCGACCTGCTATTTCCCTATTAGCCTGCCCACCGCTTCCGCTCAGCAGATTCTGACCTGCTCCGCGTCCACCGCCCTAACCGCCAAACCATCGGTAGCCGAGCTTTCGGCCTCTTAGCATCCTCACTCTGGAACTCCATTCCGCAATCCCTTTGCCTCACCTCCTTTCCCTCCTTCAAGGCCGGTCTCAAGACCTTCCTCTTCTACCGCCCTTTGGCTCGCCTCCTAACTCTTCCCCCTCTCCTACCCTTTCCCCAAGCCCCACCACCATCCCGGCTCAGGACCTGACCTGATTGTTCAGCGTTTTGGGACGTCCTCCCGACGTGAAAGGTGCTCTATAAATGTAATTTTGTTGTTGTTCCCACTTACTTCAAGGAGTAAACAGAAGTGGGGAGTAAGCAAACCTGCTTAATGTTTTGCCCTGCTGGGAATCGAACCCAAGTCCTCTACTTGAGAGGCAGCTGCTCTAACCCAGTGTTTCGCAACCTTTTTGATGCCGGGGACCGGCTGGCTATTTTCCTAAACTGACGTAGATCTCTTTTAAGGTCCTGGCCATTTTTGTCTATTTTTTACTGCTAGATTTGTGCATATAAGCTTGAAATTAAATGAAATTGCAGACACTGGGGTTTAAATTGAATAATCTGAAACTCACCCTATTTAGACACTGTTGTGTGCAATTTGGCTGCCACGTTTCGCCCACAAATGTCGGTTTTCCTGCTCTCCTTCACCCTACCCCGACCCCTTTCCTTACCCTCTTTCCCCCCTTTCTCCCCTAACCCCACTTCCACAACTGTTTGTGGGACACTGTTGTGCGCAATTTGGCTGCCACGTTTCGCCCACTAATATACAATCAATTTATCTACTCCCCTTCCCCCTACCCTTTCCCCCAATGCTCTGGTCCCTACCTGACTGTTCAGTGCCTTGGGACGTCCTCCTGACATGAAAGGTGCTCTATAAATGTAATTTGGATTGATTGATAACAATAAAACATGTTTTTTTTCCTACTGTAATTTTGCATTTTAGAAGAAACGTTTGACATGAAATGAGTATGGTCATTTTTTAAATGTCGGCCCTATTTCTCTGGTAGAGTTGGGGGGAAGAGTGCTTTACATTTTACACACATTCTATTACCAAAGTAAACTGCAGATACCGGTTCATCATCCCTCAGCACTGAGGGAAAGTGCCTACCCCGTCATTAATGGAATGTAAACTTACTATGAACTGTTTGGGATTTTGTGAAAATCCACTCCGCTCAGAAATTTCAGAAACCTGTGCCATGTTTTTCTTTTCTTCAAAATTGATATATATTTATTTTTTCTCTAATCTCACATGCAAAGATGCTGCTGCGGACCAGCACCGGTCCACGGACCGGTTGTTGAGAAACCAATACACTATAGGACTCCACTTTCACAAACAAAGTAAATTAACAAGCCCTTGTGGCTGACTCCACTTGCCTTTTAAGAAACCAAAGTTCACAAAACAAATTTTTATTGTTTGAGCTCAAACTTTTCTTTTCTGATAGCACTGTAAGATGTTTAACATCCACCCGAGCCATGTATTGGGAGTTCAAAGTCCTGACTTGGGGCTTGAATCCATAACTTCTGCCACAGTGGCAAGTTTGCTACCAACCGAATCAGACTGAGCTGACACCCAATTAATTTTATTATAATTTATGGACTCTTTTAGTCAAACTAGTTAACAGGAGTCGTGTAGCTCAGTGGTTAGAGCACTCGCCTTACAAGCGTGAGACCTGTGTTTCGAATACAGGCAGGTCAGGTTGACACCTTGGGCAAGTTTCCATACTCCACACACCTAAAAATAATCCGTTAAAAAAAAAACTATAATAAATTGGTCATTTCAATCCACGACTGTTTGTGGGACGCTGCTGTGGGGAATTGGCTGCCGCGTTTTACCCACAAATATACAGTCAATTCACTTTACAGTATATTCTGTGGAGCGCTTTGAAACGTCTAGAAGACATGAAAATCGCTTTATAAAATGCAAGGATTATTATAAGACATTTATTGCAAAAGCATAAAACAATCATACATAATTCAGTAATATAGGATTCTCAGTTACCTGTTTGATAGAGCCCCGTTGTAGCTCCCGCTTTAAAGCCTGCTTCAGTATGTATCCCCGACGTTCGAGCTCCAGCGATGGGTATTTGTTAATGATGTATTTCCGTATTGCGATAACAGAGACACCAGACTTCTGAAAACAGGACTGAAAACAAAAAAAATTAAGATCCATTTCTCAGCCTTAAACTCTTCACGCTCAAGCTATTCTACCACAAAGTGCTATTTCTTAGTTCCATGCACCACAAAAACCCTATGCACAAGGTTCAAGCATACCAAGATACAATACAAAATTACATTTGCATAGCTCCTTTCGCGTGCGAATAGCTTGGACAGTCAGGGTTTTTGACCCGAGATAGGGGTTGGGATAAAGGAGGGTGGAGGGCAGCCAAAGGCACCGTCGAAGCAGGTTGTGTTACATGCCTTGAAGGAAGCATGGGAGTGAGGTGAAGAGAATGTGGGATTAAGCTACAAAGAATGGAGAGCCCGACTGTTGATGGTAGGGCGGGCGACTGTTGTGGAGCAGGTACTCAGCGGAAGGAGTAGACATGTTGATATGAGGTTAGCAGATCACAGAGATAAGAATGGGCAAGGCCTTAAAGGTGACGACAAGGATTTTCAATTCTATTCTGAGAGAAGGTGAGCCAGTGGAGCTGGGTGAGGGGTCATGAGGTCATGGAGCCTGGTGCAGAAAGGTACACAAGCTGCAGAGTTCTAGATGATCTGCAGCTTGTGGAGGGAAGAGTTGGTGAGGCCAACAAGCAGGGAATTGGTGCAGTTGAGCGTAGATGTGTTGATTACGTATATCCCACTGGTACACTGGCTATCTCAAATCCCTCAAGACACAAGTGTGAGTTGCCAAATGCGCCTGGACCAAATCCAAACTAACGGTCCATTGGCAGATTTGGCTGGATCACACGAAAACCTATCGCTCCGCCCTTGCCTCTGCCAAGTCCTTCTTCTACTCCCAAGTTAATCTTGGAGGCAAAGGATAACTCCAGGCTCCTCTTCTCCATCATTAACCATTTCCTCCGTCCAACTTTCCATGCCTCACCCATCCCCCCTCCAATTCCAACTATGAGCAGATGATGGATTTTCTCGAATCTAAAATCGATGGGATCTATTCAGCCACCTCTACCCTGTCTACCACTATAGCACGGAAGATAATGCTGGTCAAAGTCTCTTAATGACATTTTAAACATCTGTGATTAGGGCTCTCTCTGCCTCCTGGTCCTCCTTAACCTCTGCTGCCTTCAACACTGTCAACCAATCCATCTCCTACACCACCTCTCCTTCCAGCTCAATCTCCGTGGATCTGCCCTCACCTGGTTTGACTTATCTCTCTCACCATCTCCACTTTGTCGCCACCAACGGCTTCTCGTCCAGCCCCTGCTCTGTCACCTGCGGCGTCCCGAGAGCTCTGTCCTTGACCACCTACTTTTCTACATCTACACTTCTGTCCTGACAGAATTCTGTCGAACACCCACTTGCTAACATCATCCACAGACATGGGATCAACTTCCACATGTACATGGATGACCCTCAACTACCTTTCTGCCTCTATCTTCGATTCGAGGACCACTTGTCAGACATCAAGCCCTGGATGAATTACCTTTGTACAGTTGAATGTTAACAAGACCAAGGCCCTCCTGATTGGCTTGCGCCAGCCCCTTCACACCAGGCACTGGCAGTATCAATAATAAATAAGAATAATAATCCTTGCATTTGATATTGCGCTTTTCACGCCTCCGTGGATCCCCCTCACCAAGCCAGTCCTCAACTGTCTTTTCTCCCCCATAACCAAGTCATGACCCACTCTGCTTTCCCTCCCTCACCACTACCTCACCCTCAGGCTGCTGAAACTTGCATTCTTGCCTTCCATCATGTCCAAACTCAATTATGCCAATGCCCTGCTTGTCATTCTCCCCAACTCATCCATAGGCTGCAGATAATCCATACCCTGCAGCCCCCAGCCATTCCGCTAACAGGTTCCGCGACCCATTCTTGCCTGAATCAACTGGCTTCCTGTCATTCAGAGGATTCAAAATCATGGTCCTCATCTTTAAAGCCTCTATGGCCTTGCCCTATCCTTCCTCTAGAACCTCCTACCAACCTGTCCGCTCCTCTGCTCAGTGTCAGGGGAGCCTTCAGCCACTCTGCCCCCAACCTCTGTAATTCCATCCTGCAATCCCTCGCCTCGTCCCCTCCCTAGCTTCCTTCAAAGCCCGCCTCAAGACCCTCCTCTTCGACAGTCCCTTCGGTCACCCCAAATCCCTTCCTTTCCCTCTACCCTTCCTGTTCCCAACCCCAGCTCAGGTACGAAACACTGATTGCCCCGTGCTTTGGGATGTCCTCTCAATGTAAAAGGAGCTATAAAAATATAATTTTGTTGTTGTTGTTGTTGATGTCCGACAGAAGTGTCAGGATAGCAGTGGTCGAGGCAGACATAGTGTGTCTTCCGCATACATGTGTAAGTTGACCCCATGTCTGTGGATGATATCACCAAGGAGCATATACAAGCTGAACAGGAGGACCAAGGACATAGCCCCGAGGAACAAGGCAAATGTGGGGGCTGGGGAAGGAGCTGTGTGAGGAGTCCATTTGAGGTTGGATCCGAACCACTCAAGGATAGAACCATGAAGGCTGAGGTGAAAGGAGAGGCGATGTAGGAGGATAGAGTGGTCAATTGTATCAATGGCAGCAGAGAGGTCAAGGAGGACGAGGAGACAGAGGGAGCTCAAGGCACTGTATAACCCAGGAAGAAACCTCGTGGAACACACCAAAACAAATTCTCATCTACCTTAATAGCTTCTACAACAACAGCATCCATCTTTGGCCGCGCAGACGCTGTCATCTGGGAATTTTTCTGCACACGAGCAAGTTGACTAGCAGACAGGGTGGCCCAGGATGGAATGGTCTTTTTAATCTTCTTGTCCTTGGTTGGTTCCTTCTCCCTGAATTAGGATAAAGCGATACTAAACCTCCTTGAAGTTGAAAGCTACATTGAGCACATCACAAACTAGTTTATTTTGTTTTTAAATGTGAGGTTAAACTCTGGTACACTCTTCCTCTGCACCCACTGCCTTGCCCATCTTCAGATCATACCTTCCTCTTTAACCGGTCACCTCCCCGGTGTCATGCTCTTCTACAGTCAAGTATTCTGGGATTCTACCCTGCATGAGGGGCGCTATATAAATGCAAGTTGTTGTATTTTGGTCACTCAACCCATGGCTGTTTGTGGGACACTGCTCTGCGCAATTGGCTGCCACTTTTCACCCTTAGAATATACAGTCAATTTACTTGAAAGTATATTCTCTGAAGCATTTTCAGACATCTGAAAGATGTGATAAACCATAATATATCAAATGCAAGGATTATTATATTGCATAATTGTGGAAACAGACATCACAATATCCTCTAACTAAAGTATTACTCCTTCTTGGGCTCCTCTGAAAGCTTGGTCTCCTCTTTCTCTTCATCGCCACTTTTTTCTGCTTCTTTCTTTTCCTCCTCCTGAATCACAGCTGAAGTGTCATTCTCTGGTTCTTCCTCTGCAGAGACTGATTCCTCTGAAGTAACGTCAGCATCTCAATTTTAAGAAAAAAAATAGAAATCATTCGAATCTGAATGAGAAAAGTACAATTGGCTGACTGCGGGTAAAGTAAAATATTAAGAAGAAAAATTAACAATTTACATTTTATAGTGCCTTATACAGTAAAAGCTTGTTTATCCGGTACCCAACCAACTGGAACACTCAACCAACCGGTATCTCCCAATACAATTCACCATTCCAGCAAACGGATCTCATACTGGAGCCATCCAGGTTACTCCTGAGTATGCTCACTTTGCGCGCGCATGCATGCAAATGCGCACTTATTAAACTTACCGAAGGCTGGAAATTTTATTTTACCGATCATTTTACCGAGTGTGCTGGAATGCTTTATTGGTAAGTATCCATACAATATTCTGTTACTATTTAGTCTATTATTAATATGGTATGTTTTAAAATAAGTTAATATAATGTGTAGGATTTTCGACAACTTGCCGCTCCAATATCCAGCGTATTTGATTAAACAGCACCGGTCACGTCCCGAGGGAGCCGGGTAACCAAGTTTTTACTGTACATTAATGTTTGTGTACAATTTGTGACCGTCAGATTAATTTTTACTACTTTTTTTATATTTCATAGCATTGTTACAGAATTCTTGACCCGATTTTAAATGTAATTTCCATTATGAATAACCTGCTGGCTCCCCAATAGGAAGTGGGGAAAAACATAGCTGCCAATCTTTTTTAAACAAAAAAAACTCCTGAAAGCTAAAAACAGTATTTTGTAGTAAAAAAAAGTATTTTCCCCAGAACCTACCGGTACTTAACGAAAAAATTACAACACGAAAAGATGCCAAGTAAAATGGGACTTCAAATTCACTGTGGGGCAAAAATTGCATTAAGAGGGAGGGAGGCCCCTGCTGTGTTTCCGTATATGAAAAAAATTGTTCCCAGTAATGCCTTGCGCCCAGACTAGCGCCCAGCGCTAACATTTAGTTTATCAGCAACGGCAGATATTAGGTACTGGGTAGCACCGCTACTGAAGGCAGGGAGAGAGAGTTAGAGAGAAAGAGACTGAGACAGAGAGAGAGAGAGAGAGAGAGAGAGAGAGAGACAGAGACAGAGACTCAAACAGAGAGAGCGAGACACAGAAAGTGAGAGAGATACATAGAGAGAAAGAGAGAGAGCAACCCAGACAGACAGAGAGAGGCAAAGACACGGAAAGAGAGACACGCAGAAAGTCAGAGAGACAGGGACACACACAGAGGGAGACTGAGACAGAGAGAAGGAGAGACAGACAGACAGAGCATGGAATTTCCAAAATTCGGATTTTCCAAAAAACGTATTTTAACAAGAAAAATCATACTGCCGTATTTACTTCAATTTATCATACTAAATACAGCAAAAACATATTGGTTGGCAGCTCTGGAAAAAGCACTATTTGGTGCAATAATTTGCCATTCAGGCCAGAAGAGCCCCAACTATATAACTGGAGTATAGAGCATTAAATCACTTTATTAATCAATCATTCTTTTTTTAGGATTGCTGGTATGATGCTCCCCATTAGCCTCACATTTAAAAGCATTGCTCAGTTCAGTGCTAAAGGCCCAAGGCTAAAAATTCAATTCAGAGCATGTGCTGGAATTGCTACCATTGCATAAGTAGTTGTAGTATTGCAATACCCAACTATTCGATGCCCCCGCCCATAGGTAACACATTATGTGATATCGGGTGAAAATAGAATTTACTCCATTTACTGATGCATAGTCTTCCAAAATGGCCACTGGAACAAGACACCAAATGGAGCCAGAACCAATGGAACCGTACCTCAATAAGACACCACAAATACTGACATTTTAGAAGGGAAATAAGTAACACAGAGGAAGACAAGACACACACCAAGATTTAAGGCATTGGCAGATCTGGATAATTCATCATTTATACATTCACTCCAGACCAACAGTTTGTGCCAGGCACACAGGTAGGGAAAACAAAGATAATCTGCAATTTACTGTAAGCAGTTACTATACCTAAAATTAGGAAATTAAATATTTTACTGGAATAAATGTCTTGATTAAGTTGGATTTTACCTGTGGCAGGTTTGTTCTTTGCAGGACTCTCCTGTGCAGAGGGACTAGCATTCCGGCGAATAGGCATGTCTGCAACGTCAGTTTCACTGTCCTGATAAAGAGATTGAAAGTGAAGTTTGGTCCAACAGCCAAACCCAGAACTCGGCAATATTAAAATCGTAATTCAAGAGGCCAGGAATCAGTTTGACGCCAGCCACCCAATTTAGCAAGTCACTACATTGCTTATTACATGACATTTAAAACTTCCAGGATGACATCTCCCACTTTAATTTTGTGGTTTAGCATCAGTTTATAAAACGAAACAAATTAACTGGGACTCTGTAATAAATAAATAATTTTAAACAAGAAGCAGAGAAAAAAATGTCAGCATTAACTGAAAAATTAATAACTGTTTTTAAAAAATACCCAATGTTTAACATGAACCCAGTGACAATTTAGTTAAGTTAATACTTTATTTTATGTATAAAGAGCCCAATTCTAACCTCCTGGATTAAACAATCACAGCAATAATGCTGTGACACTTTTATGGAGTTAGCTGGGTTTGGATTAAAGTTTCACAAAAGTCTCCCAAGAATTAGGTTCACAAATCAACCAATAAACTAAATGGAAATGTCAAGGATGTGAAGTTTAAACACAAAGTTTGAATTATTAAGGGTGCAATTCAATCTTCAGACACAAATTTGCAAGTTTTGTTGAGCAGATTTAAGAGTCTTATAAAGTTTGGTCAAATTTATAAAAAATGTCAAGATAGAGGAAGAAAAGTATAACACACACAAGTGTTCAGATAAGTCACCGAACACACAGATGGCTCTCAGCACACCTAAGAGAAATTAAGTTTGATTAACAGCAAAAGTCTTCAATAAGAACATTGGTATTATTGCAAAAGATACGACTTCAGAAACACCCAATTTTCACCTCCTCACCTTTTGGAGGTTCAAGGACTGCATCCTGTCATGCATACAAGTTCTGCTTATCACCAAGGTATTTTCACAGAGCACCGACCTTCAATGCATGGGTCACTGTGAACAGCAGCTGGGAAGCACAAATTCTATCACCTGATACTTGAAATTCAGCGACACCACACACAGGACACCAAACGATCTCCAAACAATTTAATGTGGGTTAGCTCAACCTACTGATAAAGAACTTGAGGTTATCTTAATTATCATTTTCCTTTAAAGTGACAGACATAGCTATATGTTGCAAGACTGGCATAATGCTGGCATATGATTCTAACCAGAAGTAACAAACTTCACTGTTCTGTTGGCCAAACACAACTTCAATTTTATGACAGTCTCAAAATATTAATTGATCTGGTTCCAACTATGCATTATCCTGTGTCAACCCAGTTTATGCTCAGGAGGAGCATACAAAAACAAAAACTTTGATGCATTGAATTTTAGGAGCCATCAGTAATACAGAGTGAAGACAGGCCATTCAGCCTACAGGGTGTTATGGGTGGGGGGGGGGAAAGGGGAGAAGGAAGGGGATCCCACTCTAAAAACATGAATTAACACTTCTGAATTTGAGAACAAAGGCTTGGAACAGTTGGTTTGATTTTGGACTTTTACCCCTGAAACTTCGATCAAATCCAGCAAACTCTGGATTGTTAGAATGGCTGGAACGGTCCAATAGCATCACCACCACCAAAACTGACCATTAAGAACTAATTAGCAATTTAATTGAGTGGGTAAGTTAATCTCCTTTGAAGATGGAGCTGCACATTTTGTTGGTGGCAAAGCTGCTGCAGCGAGCTTTTCTCCGCATTAAACCTGGAGGAATGTTAACAGAAAGAAAAATAGTGGAAAAAAGCCAATTTAACATTTATAAAATAGAAACTTACATTTAATATTCTAAATCTGAGAAGTGCTCCTCAAAATATTGAAAATGTTTACCTTTATGGAAATCCCTATTCATGTGCCAAGATATTAACCACATCAACCTACTAATACAACATGTTTCATAACATTATTTGAATGACAAGCAGAAGCATTTATCCAACAATATATTTTGATCTGCAAAAGACCAACTTCAGATTACCCAGAGTTGTGGAAGAGTGGGTAAGCAATGAAGCTGAACTGACTCAAAGTGATATGTTTGGAAAATGAATATCAGAATTGAGCCAAGCTTTTATGTTTTTCTTGGGCAGATCTTGATCCAATACTCAGACACTCTACAGACCAGCCAGTGGTTCATCTACAGGACATGGGAAGAGATGACAGGGAGAAGCGATTTTTTTCCCACTTTGTTCCCATTAACCCATGTTCTAATGGGTCAGATGCTCCTAATTGGACAAGCAGCAGAAAAGTTGCCAGAGTGTCCTATATTCGGTTTTAAATTGCAGAACTTTGGCAGTTACCCCCAACCCAGGGTCCCCAAGCCTCAACTCTGACCAACTCTCCAACAATAGCCTCTGGAGTTAGGAATTCACTGTGCATCCTTCCAGGAAGTGAGATTGCATTCCATTCTGAACATATGGAAATGTCCATGTGTAAGTGGCATATACATGTGAAATTCAATCTGGTTCAGATAGTTTTAAAAATGGTGATTATTTCACGTCATATACCAACAATGATCTGTTAAAGGCCGCAGGGCTTTAGATATTACAAAAAGTGTATTGCTGTAGACTGTGGAAATCCAAGGTGGACTGCTTCTAGATTTTTTTAAATCTAAAGATGGGTAAAGACTGATGAAGTTAAAATTCAAATAATGACATTTGAATAGCCAAAAACACTCTACACATGAAACTTACACAGTTTGGTGGTCAGTCATAGAAAAAAGTATCAAAACAATTGAAAGCCAATAATGGCTGTTTTAGGTTTTGCAATAGTGAATTTGAGTCATTGCTACTGAGTGGTGGATAAAGCACCGACACACTGGTACACAAACAGACTTGTATTGGGAGTTATTCAAAACACGGGTCATTGTTTCCCACAGTAAACGTTTCTTAGTGGCTAGTCAATGGCAAAACAGAGCTCCAATATTGCAAAACAATTTTTTTGTAATAGAGAACCATGCATAGGATTTTTGAGTGCCCGAAATATTAACTAGAGCATCAATGTATTTTAACAGAACGCAGCTGTTTTACAGAAATCGTTTGGATTTGTAAAGAAACTTCGGGATGTGGCACTCACGGTTTAAACAGGATGGCTGCAAATTTCTCTCAACCATATTTGAGCAGATTTTGCATTTATCAACACTTGATTGGCATTCACTGGGAAGTTGGTGTCCCAAGATACAGTACACGGAACATAGGTGAAATATACACACCTGGGAACCAACAATACCATAACACTAATCATTAATTTCAAACTATGGCACAGCATAGTAGAAACAAATTTAACCTGCTTGCAGTGGATTAATATTAAAACATTTCCAGGCTACACCAGAAACCCAACATATCCAGGGAAAGCCTTGGAGATGGTGAAAAATCTAACAGCCAAGGACAACGTCAGATCAATTCTTCCCTTCAAAAAATATCCACTTGGCCCAAGTAGTGAGTTTTTTATGGCAATTATCTGATTCCTTGTTCTAATCCTACAGGGCACTGGAAATAGAGAGGTGGCAGGGTGGATTGTGGACACTGGATAGGTGTAGTGGAGGGCAATTCCATGGGTGTTAGGGTCACATTATGGGGGGGGGTCAGAGGTAAGAAAGGAAGCATATATTAAGAATTTGCAATTTGATACAATGCCTTTTGCGTTTTCAAGACGACTCAAAGCACTTCACAGAATACACTGTAAAGTGAATACACTGTATATTTTGTGGATGAAACACGGCAGCCAATTGCACACAGTAGTGTCCCAATAACAACAATGTGGTGGTTACACACTATATGGTTACAGGAGAACTTACAGTTGTTCATATTTAAAATCAAGGGTGGGACGATGGGATTTATTATTTTCCCTGAATCATGTATGAGGCTCAGTGCAATCACGCAGGAGGATCCTCAACAAAACCAAACAAAGCATACAGTCACTACACTTAGTGTATCCTGGGAAGCGCTTTCACAGGTCTGGAAGATGTGATAAGGCAGTGTATCAATACAAGGACTACAGTATTACTACTGAAACAAACTCGTGCACAATGGGGAGGGAGGGAGGGGGGCGGGAAGAGAACCACTGCTCCTCATCCTCCAACCCAACCCCAATGAACCCCCTCACCCCAGCCCCCCCTCTCCCAGCCCACTAAAAACAAATGTGAAAGCCACCCCCGTGATCTCTCAGCCCGAGTCAATCCCCCAAACAACAGCTGTGACTCCTGCCCTGATCCCCCCCCCCCAAGCTAGAATGAGGCTGTAGTGTGTGTGTGTGTACACGGTACTGAGCTGGAGGGGGAGGTTCCATTTCCAAACCACAGTTTTTTCGAGGCCTCAAAATGGCGGTGAGTGTGTGTGAGTAAAAATCCCCGTGTCCCCGTCCTCTCTGAGCTCAGCGGTGGGGAGGAGGGGAGGAGGGGAGGCCTACCTGTGTGAGTGCCGGTGAGGGAGGGAGGGTGGGGGTGAGGGAGTGACGGGGTGAGGGACGGGAGCTGAGCCGCCGCCGGTTCCCGCTCCTTCTCGCGCTCAGTCTATACCGGAAGCGGAAACCCCGCCCCCTCATACACTTTCTCATCTGATTGGCTCCCACCCCTGTCACTCAACATTCAAACTCCATCAATAATAACAGTCCAGTATTTGATCCTTCACTTTTCACATCTTATCAACGTCTCAGAGTGTAAAGTGAATTGACTGTATATTTGTGGGCGAAACGCGGCAGCCAATTGCACACAGCAGCGTCTCACAGACAGGACTGGATTGACCATTGGAATGACCAATGTCGTGGATTGAAATGACCATTTTTTTTGTGGGTTTTTTGGACAGATTATTATTAGGCATATGTGTGTGTGCAGTAGGGAAACTTGCCCAAGGTTTCGCCCTGACCTGTCTGGATTCAAACATAGGTCTCACCCTTGTAAGGCGAGTGGTCTACCCACTAAGCTACAGGAGCTCCACACTCACACCATCAATAATCAATAACCACCCTCACATTCACACCATAATCAATAATCACACTCACACCATCATCAATAATAAATTAAATCAATAAATTCCCAGTTTCACAGCATAAACAATAGTAATAATATTGAATCAAATCAATAAACACTCATCCAATAATCATTAGTAATAACAATATTTAAATAAAAACAATACACACTCACATCTTACTCTAATAATTAATAATATTGGAATCAAAACAATAAACACATCAATATTCTCATTAATAATAACATTTAAATCAAAGTAATAACACACACACATCCATACTCATAATAATATTTGCATTTGATAAGCATCTTATTGTATCTCAAAGTGCTTCACAAATTATAGTGTAAATAATAATAACAATCTTTGCATTTGATACACCTAACCCACAGAGGATTGAATTCAAGATCCTCGATCTCACGTTCGAGGCTATTCAAGGCCTTGTCCCATACTATCTCTCCGACCTGCTGTCTCCCTAAAAACTTGCCCACCCCTGCCGTTCAGTGACTTCCAGTCTGCTCCATGTCTCCTACCCAAACCGCCCTATCAATGGTGGCCGGACTTTCAGCCTCTCTGCCCCCACATTCTGGAACTCCATCCCACAGTCCCTTCTCCTCCTTTCCTCGCTTGCCTCCTTCAAGGCCGGTCTCAAGACTCTCCTCTTCGATCGTGCCTTCTGCTGCCTCCCAACTTTTTCCTTCCCCAACCCACTACCCTGCCCCTCCCCATCGTTCGGGTCCCGACCTGACTGTTCAGTTCCTTGGTCCTCCTGACGTAATTTTGTTTTGTTGTTATTGTGTCTTTGAGATCCCTCAAAGCAGCTTACTGTATATACTGTAAAGTAGTGACTGTATACTTATGGGGCGAAATGTGTGTGTTTAGGGGTCAAAAGCAGTAGCTAAGCAGTGCACTACTATGTCCAATGGAGAGAGTAACACATTTTATTTGGTTGTTGCCCAGAAACTCCCTTCTTTTTACCAATACAGTAGAAACTTAAAGGGCCATTTAAAAGGGACGTACAGCATCTCCCAAATGTAATCCATCGCTAATATAGTACGCTTGAAGTGCACAGATCTCAAAACAATCGGTGAAGGCTGTGCCTAAAGCAATTAACTTTTCCTTTTCTTTCCAGTAGATTTCAATCTGGTCCAAAGGGTTTTCCTACAGATAAAAGAAGAATAACAACCAAAAAAAAAGGATAAACCCATTTTTAAAATCGGTGACGTATTTTTCAGCCAAAACAAAACTAAATTGATGGTCAAATGTTGGCCACTGAAATCAGATTATCTGGTAGACTGCTTGAAAATGTACTGCGCAACCCAACCAAGTTCCAAAAGCATCACCATGTTGTTGTCAGCAAGCTTAGTTTGCATTGCAGCTGTTAATCGCCTACAAAACACATAGTCGATACACTTTACGGCACATCCCCTGAGGTGCTTTGAGGTATTCGCTCGAGAATCTAGGCAGCTTGTCAAACGCAAGGATTATTATTACTGTATATTGTTATTAATCACAAGCTTGTAGATAAGGTTGGATTGCAATCACGTCTCAAATCACTCTTTAAAAGAGTATTATTTGGTGTTTCGTGACTATCTCTGACAGTGGCCACTTGAATCAGGTTACAAATCCTACTCTCAAACTGCCAGGCCATCATTTTGTAACACCCACTTGCAAGTTGACACCTAGTTGATTTCCAGCCTTGCAAAAATCGAACAAGAAAAATAATAATATTAATACTTGTATTTGATATAATGCTTTCCACGTCTTCCTAGGTGTGAAGATAAATTCTTAAATGATACAGCTCAGAGAAAGTTGCATGAGGAAAAGGTACCTTTTGTATTATTTTTGTGAGGTTATTTTCTGCCACAGTTCTCCATTGGGTGTTCCTTTCTTCAACACGCAGTCTATTGCCAAGTGGCAATTCCACATCTGCAGAGTTAAAATAGTCACTGGCAACTTCTCAAATCTACCAGGTCAGTTCCCACATGCCATACACACACACAATTTCACCTTCAGTGGATCACCCTCCCTCACCGTGATCAATTAATTTTCATTGGGTGAGGCCAAACGAAGGGTCTCGCCAACAAGATTCTTTGCATTGTGTTACATTGGCTTTACTTTCAAACACAAAAGTTGGTCGACCTTCCGATGCTTTCTCTGAGCTGTCTGCTTCAGGGGAAATTGTGTGTTCAGCAGACTCCTTGTCACATAGCTTGTTCCCTGCATTCTCACTTGATGGTTGCCGCACTGCAGGCTATGTGAACTCCACGTTAGCTGGCGAGGTTTCTCCATTGCCTACACAGGTATAATTAAGCATCTGGCCTAAGATTTGAGAAAATAATCCTTGCATTTGATACCGTTGTTATTACGTCTTCGAAATGTCTCAAAGCATTTCATAGAACACACTGTAAAGTGAATTGATTGTATATTTCGTGGGCGAAACACGGCAGCCAATCGCGAATAGCAGTGTCCCACCAACAGTCATGGATTAAGTGACCAATTTATTGGTAGTAGTGGTATTGTAACCAAAAGGTTACAATACCACTAGCAAACCCTAGCAAAGCGATCCGAGTAACAACCGCATTCCTACTTATTGCTGGGTAAACAGAGGCGTGTGAAATCAGGAAAAGTTTCCTTAACCGGACAACCCAAGATGTATAATATTAAACTTCACAGAGGATACAACTATTATTGTGTGAGGATAATTGATTAGCTGTACTTTGTTTTGAAGAAATTATGGGAAAGATTGTAAATTTTCATGTCTAGTTAATGCTGGGATATATAGATTATATGTATATATATATATATATATTTAAAAGGCCATTTCCATTTTAACACACACACGTGCCAGTCTTTCAGCAGGTTTAGCTGGTTACAAGTACAGTATATCAATACAACAACGACCCAAGGCAGTGTTTTGGATCTGATCTGGGATAACACATACTGCCACCAAAACAATTGATTGGATCTGAGCCTTGGGTATTTATATACAGGGATTTTGTATTTATATACAGTATGGGACATGACGTGTGCATGTGACTGTCATGATGGTGAAGTGGATGGGGCCTTGGTCTTCTTTATCTAGCATTCATTACGTTCCTACGAGCCACTAGTATAAAATGCAGGTACTGTGATGGAAGCTGATGGGTGAACAAAGTGAAAAGGAATGAGCAGTCCTCACCTTCGATACAGGATTCAGCGAGTTCACAAACATTTTGCTCCTTATCACCACCGGATGTGATACACTCTGCAATTACAATGGTTGGTAACTCCTCCCGATCCAGCTTTATTGAGTCTCCCTGAGTGATTGGCATCTTTTCCTTATCTTGTTTTCTTTTGCATCCCTCTCTTGTTCCGCAAATTATTGGAAATCAATCAATCAATTGATCCACTCCAGATTATCTAGATAAGTGCATTATCTACTTGCACTTATACAGAGCCATTCACACAGGGAAATGTCTCAAATTGGTTTTTAGAAACAGGTCCAAGCACAAAACTGGAAACTCAACACTCCGTAACGCTCTTTGTCTATCCGTCCATCTTGCCCCCTCCATCCCCATCTTCAGCTGCCACCTGAACATCTTCCTCTTCAACTGTGGTGGAATCTGAAGAAGATGTGATGGAAGGGAGAGGGTGGAGGGATAGAGGAAGAGCATTCCAGGGTTTGGGGGCACAGTGGCACTGATGGTGGAACAAAGGTAGTCAACAAGCACTTCCTTTCACAAAATGTAGGTTTTAAAAATATAATTAAAATATTTAATTATATATACTGTATAAAGATTTTAAATATCATTAAAATATTTTAAAATATAGTTTGTTACACAAATGCACAAAATTCAGTACATACCCTCTACTTGTTCTTACTTCTTGAAATCTCGACGCAGCTGGACTCGTTGGTTTGGGAAGACGAGAGTTTTTCACCTCTGATGGTCACAGAGCCCTTCTTATTGTTAGTGACTTGCTCATGAGTTCCATCTTGTCTTTTCTCACATGATCGGTCAGCCATACTCACATCCTTCTGGCTTGCAGCCTCAGTGAGCGATGTTGTGCTTCCAATCTGAGTGTCAAGTATATTCTGATTCACTATTAACAGCTTCAGCATTCGCCACTTCTGACAATGATTCCATGAATGCATATAGTTTCACCGCAAGACATACAGTGGAGCTCCTGTAGATCAGCGGTTAGAGCATGCACCTTACAAGCGCGTGAGACCTGTGTTGGAATCAAGGCAGATCAGGGCGAAACCTTGGGTAAGTTTCCTTACTCCACCTGCACCTGATAATAATCCATCCAAGAAAAATACAATAATAAAATTTGGTAATTTCTATCCACGACTGTTAGTGGGGACGCTGCTTGCTGTGCGCAATTGGCTGCTGTGTTTTGCCCACAAATATACAGTCAATTCACTTTATGGTATATTTTGTGCTTTGAGACATTGATAAGATGTGAAAAGTGCTATATCAAATGCAAGGATTATTATAATATATATATTCAGTGAAGCATCTTGAACATGTATGTTCATCTTCATCATGCATGTGATTGGTTTACATTTAGTTCTTCACCTGAATGTGAACACTTACCTTCTCTACCTGATTCAGAAATGTTGGCTTCGTCTTATGGCTTCAGAGTTTTATTCCACGTGGAGTTGGGAGCAGATTCTTCGGTTGACAAATCCAACAAGCCCCTCGATGTCTCTGGTCCTACAGTGCTTTCAGAGTTCTCTGTCTTCTTTTTCTTTTTATTCTTTTTATTCCGTTTCCGCTTTTTCTAAGTGGTGAAGCACAGTTCAAACACAATTAGCATTTAAACGGAGAGAATGCATGTAAAATGCCAATTGAATCAGCTGCAAGAACAAATCTTCTTCAACTCATCTGATCGGAAGCCCCATTGTACAAGGCGTTCAGATACAAACATGTTGTGCAAATAGCCACAAATCATGCAAAACTGCAACATGACAAACCTCATATCACACCTTAGTTTTCTTCCCTGTAGGTTCAGGAAGAGGAACGCCATCTCTTGTGAAATTGGCAGAAACGTTTGGAGAAGGTGGACATCCCTCCTTCGCTGTATCGTCGGTCACAATGGTTGGGTTGATTGCTTTTGCATTTCAGTCGTGTTGTTGCCATCAGTGTTCAAAATTTTATTTATGTCCATTGCAGGCGCCAATGAGTTTGGTGTGGACGAAAAAAAGGTTTATCCTGTGGCAGATGGGATTACAGGACAGATGTAGCCTGACTTTCCTCTGGTGCCTCAAGGTGCCCGGCATCAACCTCCATCCGAATCTCAGCATCTGGAAAGTTACAATGGACTCTGGTTTTCAATGGTCATTTGAATTGAAATGGCACAAAACACGTGAAGAAAGAACTCACATTTTGGATTATATTGGATCACATCTCCGATTCCTTCAATCAACAGCAGTCATTCACTCCAGGAAATAAACAGCCAGACGGTGTTCACATCAATGTGAATACAGTAAAACCTTGTTTATCCAGTACCCAACCAACTGGCTCAACCAACTGGTATCTCCCAATTGTATTAAATTTACCAAACACTGGAATGCTTTTTTACCGATCATTTTACCGAGTGTGATGGAATGCTTTATTGTAAGTATCCATACAATATTCTTATATATATTATTTAGTCTATTATTAATATGGTATGTTTTAAAATAAGTTAAATTTTTGTGTAGGATTTTTGGCAACTTGCCGCTCAAATCATAGAATCATAGAATCATAGAATCATAGAATCATAGAATTTTACGGCACAAAAGGAGGCCATTCGGCCCATCTAGTCTGTGCCAGCTCTTTGAAAAGAGCGATTCAATCCCACTGCCCTGCCCGCTCCTCATAGCCTAATAGACCTGTTCTCCCTAAATAAAGATCTAATTCCCTTTTAAAAGTTGTTATCGAATCAGCCTCCACCACCTTTTCAGGCAATGCATTCCAGATTCGAACAACTCGCTGAGTGAAAACATTTCTCCTCAGCTCCCCTCTACTGCGCCTTGAAACTATTTTAAATCTGTGACCACGAGTCACAGATTCACCCACGAGTGGAAATAGTTTTTCTCTATTTGCCCTGTCGAAACCCCTCATGATCTTATAAACCTCTATTAGGTCTCCCCTCAATCTTCTCTGCTCCAGAGAGAATAACCCTAGCCTATCTAGCCTCTCCTCATAGCAGAAGTCCCTCAATCCTGGCACCATCCTAGTAAATCTTCGTTGTACCCTTTCCAATGCCTTCACATCCTTTCTGTAGTGTGGTGACCAGAATTGAACACAGTATTCCAGCTGAGGCCTCACCAAAGTCCTATAGAGGTTAGTCAGCACTTCCTGACTTTTGTACTCTATACCCCTATTTATAAAGCCTAGTATCCCATATGCCTTCTTAACAGTCTTGTCTAGCTGTCCTGCCACCTTCAACGAGTCACTAACACAAATCCCCAGGTCTCTCTGTTCCTTTACACCATTTAAAATTGTACTATCTAGCCTATATTGCCTCCCTTCATTTCTTCTCCCAAAATGCATCACCTCACACTTCTCTGCATTAAACTTCATCTGCCATGTGTCTGCCCACTTTACCAATTTGTCTATATCCTCTTGCAGATGGCTACTATCCTCCTCACTGTTTACTATTCTCCCTAACTTAGTGTCCAACATATTTGATTAACCGGCACCGGCTGGGACCTGAGGGTGTTGTATAACAAAGCTTCTACTGTATTTGCCAGGACACAGGAAGAAATTTCCCTGATTTCCACCTGGCTCAAAACTTTGATTTGACATTATATTTTGCCCTACAAAATACGCTGTCAGTTCAATTTACAATGTATTCTGGTGAAGCGCTCTGAGACGTTTCAATGACCTCTCTCCCTTACCCCCCTTTCTTCCCCCTCTTCCTCTCTGACCTTACCCCATCCCATCTTTCCCTCCCTCTCCCCCTTACCCTCTTTTCCCCCTTTCTCCCCTGGCCCCATTTCTGCGACTGTTTGTGGGTCACCGTTGTGCGCAATTTGGCTGCCGCGTTTCGCCCACAAATATACAGTCAATTCTCCTACTCTTCTTCATCCTGTCCCGATCCCTCCCCCACTACTCTTATCCCTACCTAACTGTACAGTGCCTTGCGATGTCCTCTCCACGTGAAAGGTGCTATATAAATGTAAGTTTTGATTGATTGATTGATTGACGTGATAAAATTAAAATGAAAGCCTCAGAGAATCAGCTGACTTGTGTTATGTGTGTGTGTGTGTGTGTATATGTGTGTTTACTCTGAGTGGATCTGTCATCGCTCACTGAAAACATGACCCATCTGAAATGATACAAGTCCTCTCAACTCACGGAAGGTGGGGCAGGGTAGGGGGGTGTTGTGGGGGGGAAAGAAACAAGCTGCTCGCAATTGGCTGCTGCGTTTTGCCCCCAAAAAAGTGCAGTCACTTCACTTTACAGTGTATTCTATGAAGTACTATGAGGTGCCTCTACGACATGCTTTGTCAAATGCTGTATCAAATGCAAGAATTATTACTGATAATTATTACTGATAGTTGGGGTGATCCAAGTCTCAGATACCTCAGCAACAACGATCACAGGGTTTACCTGCAGTAACTCCCCAGCTCCTGCTCGATCTCTCTCTGAAGACATTTGCTGAGTCTCTGGTCCCAGCAGCAGCTGTTTCCAGTGATGAGCAGATCAGGAAGACAGGACCAAGGGCACAACAGTCTCTACTTTGGGAAGAAAAGCGTGAGATATCCCTGTTTAGGGCACGTCCCCAAATTCTGTTCTTTTTTCCTAAACAACAATACCCACCATAAAATGGTATTGATAGAGCTCCTTTCACTTCGGTGGGGTCTTCACGACTTCATGACAAAGTCAAACAACAAATCTTTTGAGTCTTGATAACAATTCGGCACCAACAAATTGTACACGCGAAATTATTCTATTCCATCTCCAGCGGAGTCCACTAATGCTCCTTGAACTTTGCTGTATTCATTTGTTCCACTGGAAAACATCTTGCAATTTGGACGCGCTCCCTTTAATGGGAGCCACTGTGTGTTGGAGCTTGAGGTTGAGTTTTGGTTTTCCTGAAGAAGGAAAATTGAAATACAGTATGTAGTTTTGTTTTAACCAAACGCCAACAAAGTATACAGTCAATTCACTTTACAGTTGATTCACTTCACCAATTAGTTTTATTGTTTGTGTTACAGGGGGCACCTTCAACAAGCAGATTATTTACCCCCTATTGTAGGCTGGCTCAAATAGATGTATTTGGCATATTGCAGGCTGACTTTGACTTGCCAGTACAGTGGTACCAACCTTTTTTTGCTGTGACTCAAATTAATCACCAGCAGGTCCTCCCTCCCGACCCAAACTTTTTTTGCTGCGATCTAAATTAGCCTCCAGGGGTCCTCCCACCACTAGGGGGCGATATTGCGACTGAAGCTCAGGTCAGCCTAAACATTATCTCTGTCTCTTTTGTGGACTCAGCGCAACTCGTAACTACTCTCTTTCACACAAATTGGTCAGCGGTGTCGCGTCGGGCACTTTTTTAGCATTAAATACGCATTTTCAGCATTAAAAAAATAGCAACAACAAAAATTTCTGCTGACCCTTTGTGACCCTACTGAGGACCTCCGCGAACCTGATTTGGGTCAGGACCCGAGTTGGGAATCTCTGGGCTAGCAGGTGGTTTCCATAATGCAAACAAGCAGTGAGACAGGAGCTGGGTGGAAGCTAAAAGAACAACATGATTTTATTTGATGGACACGACGCGGCTGGAAGCCTTGATCATCTCTCAGAATCGTTGACTGACTTTTTCATGACACACAGATGCTGCCTGACCTGTGGAGAGTTCCCAGCCATTTCTGTTTTTGTTTCATTCAGATTTTTGAGACGTCTAGAAGATGTGAAAAGCACGATATCAAATGCAAGGATTATTATTATTATAATCATTGTTCGCAGCATCAAAATCTGAAAGTTCGCATCACATCAAAAGTGAAAATGATATGTTTCCCAATAAAATGCTCCCCACTCTACTGTGTTTTCCATTTGTATTTTTTCCTGTATTTAGACAGACCATTTTCTCTTTTTACAAAGTGTAATGAATAGTGGGAATCTGTTGTCAAGAAAGGGTTCAGAGGGGTTGAGAAACCTCAACTCATTTCACCACAGGTGAACTGAATATTTTGTGGACATGGCAGTGAATTGTTTATTTGGAGTAGATACGTGAACATTTTGGATGGATGAGTTGGGAACAGAAAGATGGGTTATTTTATACACACATCGATCCATTCCTTCCTTTCATTGTTTAAAAAATACAGTATAGCACTTTTCACGTCTTCTAGATGCCTCAAAAGTGCTTCAGATAATATACTGTAAAGCGAATTGACTGTATATTTGTGGTTGAAAAGTGACAGCCAATTGCACAAAGTAGCGTCCCACAAACTGTCGCGGATTGAAGCTGCCAATCTATTTTTTTCTGTTGAGGGATTATTATCAGGTGTGTGGAGTAAGTAAACATGCTCAAGGTTCCGTCCTATCTGGAATCAAACCCAGGTCTCTCGTTTCTAAGTCAAGTGCTGTAACCACTGAGCTACTGGATTCTGTGTGCAGCTGAAGGAAACATAAAACTAAACTTTATGAGGAAACATATAGCGCTGTAATTCATATCTCAGTGAGATAGAATCAAAGAATGTTACGGCACAGAAGGAGGCCATTCGGTTGAGTCTGTGCCGGCTCTTTGACCAAGCAAGTTACTTTCATTAACCCCAATCACCAGCTTTCTCCCCATAACCCTGCAAACCCGTCTTCCCCAGATACCTATCTAGTTCTCTCTTAAAAGCTGCTATTGAATCGGACCTCACTACCCTTTCAGGCAGATCATTCCAAATTTGAACAACTCGCTGAGTAAAAATATTTCTTCTAACCTCCCCTCTGCTTCTTTTGGTAGATATCTTCAGACTGTGACCACAGGTCACAGACACACCTACCAGTGGAAACAGCTTTTCCCTATCTAGCGAAACCTTTCATGATCTTGAAGACCTCTATCAGTCCCCGCTTAACCTTCTCTGCTCTAATGGGAAAAGTCCTAACTTCTCCAGCCTGTCCTCATAGCTAACGTTCCCCATTCCTGGTATCATTCTCGTGAATCTCCTCTGCACCCTTTCCATTGTCTTAATGTCCTTCCTGAAGTAAGGTGCCCAGAACTGGACGCAGTACTCCAGCTGAGGCCTAACCAGTGTTTTGTATAGATTAACCATAACCTCCCTACTCTTATACTCTATGCCCCTACTAATAAAGCTCAGTACACCAAATGCCTTTTTTACTGCCTTATCTACCTGCCCTGCTACCTTTAATGATTCGCTTACTTGAACACCCAGATCTCTCTGTACGTTCACCCCCCTTAAGATTGAGCTACCAAGCCTATATTGCCTCCTATCATTTTTCTTACCTAAGTGTATCACCTCACACTTATCCACATTAAAATCCATCTGCCACATGTCAGCGCATTCCACCAATCTGTGTATGTCTGTGTATCGACTGTCATTGAAGGAAATTGAATCCTTCAATTGAATTGAAATCGTTTTTTCTTGCTGAACACAGAAATTTCAATTATTGTTCAAATTGAACAAAGATTCTCAGGGCAATCTGTGACAGTTTATTATACTATGACAGACATCGTTCTTTCTCTCCCTCTCCATTTTGCCCCCAAAGCCTAAAATGTTTCCCTACTGGATTTGAATGTTGTCATTTTCTCATTGGTGAGATTTTATTTAATTGGAATTTTAATGTCTGAACAGCATCTGTGGAGTGAGTCAACTCTTTGGGTCCACGACCCTTAGTCAGACCTGGATCAGGCATTTCCTCTCCTGGGCAAAAAGTCTGATAAGTTTGTTGGAAATATGGGTTACAGACAGATATCCTTAAGTTACACTCCAGTGAATAATCGTAACCCAAGTGAATAAAACGCACAGTCGCTGATCCTCTGTGCAAATCCATCACAGGAGATACCGAGAAACCACTGAGTGTGGACACGTTATACTGGTAGTTGTTGGAACTGATCGGATCTGAACGCCATCCCACCGAAATATAGCACTCACCCTGTGAGGAGAGAGTTTGGATGAAACACTGATCCTGTTTCTGTTTGTCAGTCAGATCGTAATGTTCCTCAGCAAACTTGGCTGCATTTTCCTTTATTGCAATCACCGCCACCAGGAGTTTCTGGACATTCACAGGAGTAAAGTCTGGCCGCAGGAAAGACTCAGATCGCAAATCACACCCGACCCTGTCACCCCCAATATTCCCTTCTCTTCCTCCTCCTACCTCCTGTGGTTTTCCACATGAGCTGTTGCCCTGGAGCCATCTTGACGTTTGATACGGACTGTCCAGGGACCCAGTGGGATGGCGTTCAGACCAATACTGTTTTCACCTTCTCCCTTTAGTAGATGAGCAGCAGATACAATCAGATCTGGACTTATGTAAAAGCCAGTTCCTGAACTTGTTGCTTTGGGCATCTTCACCGTCACCAACATCACGGCTTGAGCCCAGAGGAGCAGAGAGTGTCTGTCGCACCTCAGGTCGGTCTCCTAGTAGCATTGGATCAGGTTCTCAGACTTGTTCTCCTTCAGATCATCAAAGCCATTGTTACTATTAGTCCTGATTCCAGCTGAAGTTGCAATTTGCCTCCAAACAATAAAATCATTTGGTTGCTCCCAACTTTGTTCTCAGGGCTTGTGTATAATCTATTTCTATGTGTTCTTCCTAAAATCTGTTAATATTTATTTTTTCAACAATGCTTGCATTTGATATAACGCTTTTCACCTCTTCTGGAACTGTCTCTCTATTTTTATGGGTTATTTTGAAGCCTTCCTAAAAAAACCTATTAATATTTCATTATTTTCAACAAATTTTACGTTTGCACTTGATATAGCACCATTGATGTCTTCAGCCTCGGCCACTTTTGTATTAGCATAAAAAAGCATTTCCAATATTTAAAAAAAGCAAAAATTCTGATGACCTTTTGCGAACCAACTGCAGACCCCCACGACTCTGATTTAGATTGGGGCCTGAGGTTGGGAACCACTGCTTTAAAGGGTAGGGTGGTCCTAGCTGGACAAACAGTGGGAATGCTTGCCAGACAACAACAACAACAACAATTTACATTTATAGAGCGCCTTTCACGTCGGGAGGACGTCCCAAGGCGCTGAACAAGACAGCGTTGTCAAAGGCAAGCTATGTGGGTTTAGCTGGTTAGCTCCCAGCAATTACCGCAACCCACATTCTGGAGTCTCCAAGCTTTGGCTCTTACCAACCTGCGTTTAATATTATCAAGTTAGATAAGCAGGATGTGGCTCTCTCAGGAAATTGTGCTCATTTCATTACAACAATCTATAATAATAATTCTTGCATTTAATACAGTGCTTTCCACATCTTCTGTCTCTGGGATTTCCATGTGTAGGGGGGATGCAGGAAAATATCAGGTTGGTTTGGAGTAGGGAACGGCGATATATCGGTATATCGGTAAAACCCAATATGATTTTCATATCGGTATGCCGATATAGACATTTTAAAAATACCGATATATCGAAAAACGGTATATCGAGGTAAAAAATCGGGATGCGAGCACAATCAACTACAAGACCCAGAATGCTCATCTCTATACACAATGCACAGACCGAGGTGCAAAGCCGCCATCTTGTATTCATAGTCCTCGAATACAATATACAGGTATGCAAGGGGTGGGGGGAGAGAGACGGCTGTGGGTGGGAGGGATGAGGCGGAGAGAGACAGCTGGGGGTGGGGGGTGAGAGGGGGAGAGAGACTGCGGGGGGGGTTGAGGGGGAGAGAGACAGCTGGGGGGAGGGGGAGATAGACGGCTGGGGGGGCGAGAGGGGGAGAGAGACAGCTGGGGGGGGGGAGAGGGGGAGAGAGACGGCTGGGGAGAGGAGGAGATAGACGGCTGGGGGGGGGGAGAGGGGAGAGAGACGGCTGGAGGGGGGGGAGAGAGACGGCTGGGGTGGGGGGAGGAGAGGGGGAGAGAGACGGCTGGGGAGAGGAGGAGATAGACGGCTGGGGGGGAGGAGAGGGGGAGAGAGATGGCTGAAAGGAGGGAGAGAGAGACGGCTGGGGGGGGAGGGAGAGAGAGACGGCGGGGGGGGGGGGAGAAAGAGACGGCTGGGGTGGTGGTGGGGGAGAGAGACGACGGGGGTGGGGGGTGCGAGAGAGGGACGGCTGGGGGAGGGGGTGGAGAGACGGGGTGGATGTGATAATATACAGATTGATAGAGATGGGGGGGGATGTGAGAGAGGAGAGAGGAGAGAGGGAGCGAGACATAGAGAGACACAGACAGAAAAACACAGAGATGGAGAGAGTGAGAGACACAGAGAGATAAAGATATTTACCTCCTGAGAAGATAGGCCCCGAATGCGCGCGCACCCGGAATGCGAGCCCACTCCAATGCGCGCGCGCTTGCGCAGTACGAAAAAAATGGAAAATATCGGTATTTCGGTATATCTCGATATGAGCCAACCGATATATCCATATCCGGAAAATTCCCATATCGCCGTTCCCTAATTTGGAGACTCTTACATGTGTCAGGTACCGAGACCCAAAAACATTCAGTAACAACCAACTGGAGAAATCAGAGTATAATTAAATTCTTTCACCCTGCAATTCAAATTGCAAGCCTTTGTTCTTTCAGTATATTTTAAACACTGTATTTAACGAATCAGGTAAATACACTAGTTGAAATACTCATTATGTACTTCATCATCAGCAGTGAAAAATGGATCTCATCAACTTTAAAACATTAAGAAAATGAGAAGAGAACTTCATGAAATATCAACATCCCGGCCAATTCCCACGGCTGTGTGCAACTTGGCGGTTGCATTTCACCCACAAATACATAGTCAATTCTCCTACTCTCCTTCATCCTGCCCCGACCCCTCCACCCTGCTCTTGTCCCCACCTAACTGTACTGTAAAATGTTGTTAGAGACCTTGATCAAGGCTGTCTCCGTGCGGCCGGATTGGAGGGTACAAAGAGGGAATGGCGAGAAAGAAAGGAGCGAAGCTGGGATGCAACAACTCGTTCCAGGGCCTTGGAGAGGAATGGGGGTTGGAGATGGGGTGGTAGCTGGAGAGTAGGGACGGGCCCAGGGAAGGTTTTTTCAGGTTTGGGGTGATGACAGGTGTTTTTAGAGGGGTGGGAACGGTGCTGTGGGATAAGGAGGGGTTGATGATATTGATGCGCCAGGAGATGGGACTGGAGCTGGGAGTTGACATGTGTGGATGGGGTCGAAGGAGCAGGTGGTGGGCTTCATTTTCCAAATAATGGAGGTCGGGGAAGAAGGAGATAGGGTTAAAGGTGTACAGTGATGGGATGGGTGAGGTAGAGATAATGAGAGGGTAGCAGGGGAGAGGGTAGAGGTCACTGAATGGAACCCCTTGACTTTGAGGAAGTCCAGCATGTCCTCGCTGTTGGATTTGGAGGAACATAAGAATTAGGAGCAGGAGTAGGTCATTCGGCCCTTCAAGCCTGCCCCGCCATTCAACAAGATCATGGCTGATTTTCTCACCTAACTTTGATTACCTGTCCTATCCCCATATCCCCTAATCCGTCTATTTTTCAAAAGTCTGTCAGTCTCAGCCTTGAAAATGTTCAAGGACTGAGCATCTACAGCCTTCTGGGGTAGTGAATTCCATAAACTCACTACCCTCTGAGTGAAGAAATGTTTCCTCAACTCTGTTCTAAAAGGCTGACCCTTAATTTTAAGACTGTGACCCCTGGTTATAGATTCTCCTACCAGGGGAAACAGTCCCTCAGTGCCTACTTTATCTAGCCCTTTAAGAATCTTATATGTTTCAATACGATCCCCCAACTCATTTTTCTGTACTCTAGAGAATACAGCTCTAGTTTATTCAACCTATCCTCATAGGTCAGTCCCCTCATCCTAGGAACTAACCTAGTGAATCTATGCTGCACCCCCTAAGGCAAGTATGTCCTTTTTTAGATAAGGAGACCAAAACTGCACACAATACTCTAGGTGTGGTCTCACCAAAGCCCTATACAGTTGCAGCAAGACTTCCCTATTCTTGTACTCTAAACCTTTTGAAATGAACGCTAGCATGCCGTTCGCCTTCTTAGTTGCTTGCTGCACCTGCAAACTAACTTTTTGGGACTGGTGTACAAGGACACCCAAATCCCTTTGAATACTAACACTATGTAACTTCTCCCCCTCTAGAAAATAATCTATTCTTGTATTCTTGCTACCTAGGTGAATAATTTCACACTTGCTAACATTGAATTCCATCTGCCACCTACTTGCCCACTCCCCTAGCCTATCTATATCTTGTTGCAATCTTTTTGCATCATCCTCAGAGTTCATTCTTCTACCTAGTTTAGTGTCATCCGCGAATTTATACACATTACATTCAATTTCCTCGTCCAGATCATTGATGTAAATAGTAAATAGCTGAGGCCCAAGCACTGATCCTTGTGGCACTCCACTAGTTACATCATGCCAATTTAAGAATGATCCGTTCATCGCTACTCTTTGCTTTCTACCCGATAGCCACTCTTCTATCCATGTTAATATTTTCCCATTAATCCCGTGGGCCTTAATCTTGAGTAACAGCCTTTTGTGTGGCACCTTGTCAAATGCCTTCCTAAAATCCAAATATACCACATCCCCCTTATCCAACCTGCTGGATACATCCTCAAAAAATTCTAAAAGATTAGTCAAGCATGACTTCCCTTTTGTAAAGCCATGTTGACTCTGCCTAATCTTTTTATGGTCTTCAAGGTATCCCATAACTACGTCTTTTATTAAGGACTCAAGAATTTTCCCTACAACTGACGTCAGACTAACTGGTCTATAGTTTCCCATATTTTCTCTCCCACCCTTCTTAAATAGCGGAGTTACGTTTGCAATCTTCCAATCAATGGGGACTTTTCCAGGATCTAGAGGATTTTGGAAGATTATAGACAAGCCATCCACTATCTCAGTAGCCACCTCCTTTAAAACTCTAGGATGCAGTCCATCCGGTCCAGGGGATTTATCAGTTTTAAGACCCGACAATTTACCTATCTCTTATCTCTTTATTAATGTTAATCTCCTTAAATTGTTCGCTAACATTGTCTTCTTGGTTCCCCTCTATTTTTGGTTTGTTTCCAGTGTCTTCTATGGTGACGACTGTAGAAAAATACTTGTTTAATGACTCTACCATGTCTTTGTCCCCTATTATAATTCCTCCGGTCTCTGCCTGTAATGGAATTGCAGTACAGTCTGGACCTAGCCACATAGGTTTTGAAGAGTAAATGAAGATAAAAGCATCTTTGTAATCTACAAACCTACAGAAATTCAGCAAGACAGTGATTTGGGAAAGAAACACAAATGTTAGCCAGTCTCAAAAATATTGGGCATTTTCACCCTATTCATACAACACACGTCAATACCCATAGTGGTACGAGCATATAGCTTCACCTGTCACCGTAAGGTTTCTAATAGTAACCATTAGTAACCTTATTGAACAGGCCTGAGCTAATCCTTCTAAACCAACTCTCAACTATACTCAATCAAACCTGACAATGTAATCATGTGTAATGGTAGTTAGTCTTTGACATACAGCACCTCTGACCACACATCGCACGTAGCCTAACTCCCCTACCAACCTAACCGTACTCTATTTATCCTGATTGCCTAACGTTAACCCTAAACCCTAATATGCTAACCGAACCCCAATGATTAACCCTAATTGGCATTTAACCCTAATCCTAAATGGCAGCCAACCTGAAATTAACCCTAAAGGGTATCATAACTGTAACCTAAACGCCTAACCCTGATTTGCTGAAATCCATCACCAAGTTTAAGAATATCCAAACCAAGCTGTGATTTCCAAATCCCAGAGATCATGTACTTTGGTGATTAGAGCATTCGCCTCACAAATGAGAGGATCTGGGTACATGTTCCTTATGTTATATGTTACATGGTCCAGCTTTGCCCATCACTTACAGATCATTCAAATGATCTTAGCCAAGAATGTCTCAATGTACTTTACAGGTACATCTCTGCAGTGATTGCTTTGCAGGTAGACAGCCATTAAGCCAATGACCAATTTATCTGTGGGATTGTTGGCCAGATCACTGGGAGAAACTCCCTTCTCTTTTCAAATAATAATGGTAATAATAATAATCTTTGCATTTGATATAGTGGCTCATCAATTTGTTAACATGTCTCAAAGTGTTTCACAGAATATATTGTATATTGTAAAGTGCACTGACTTTGCTTGTGGTAAAATAGTCTAATGGGATCTTTAACATGTAAATGAAGAGCTGGATGTTACCTCGGTTTGACATGACCTCCAACAATGTAGCTCTGCCCAGTATTGCACAGGAGCATTAGCCTGGACTCTCAGCTCAAAGTATCTCCATGAAGTGGAACCTACTGACCCTTAAGGAGAAGGAAAGAACGTGGTGCAGTGATCTGATGAAATGGTGCAGTTCCTTTCATTGCCACTGGAGGTCCTTAGCATATGTTGATACCACCGAACTAAAAACAGACCTGGAAAGATGATCGCCCACACAAAGTGTCGCCACCAATTGTCCGAGGTCACGTGATATCCGCCATTTTGGTTGGTCCTCGATATATCTCATCTCATCAAGGTACATATATCTAGGTTTACATTCACTGTTTTTGTGAAAGTCACAAATGACGTCCTCTCTATCTGTGACCAGGGTTCCCTCTGCCTCCTTATCCTCCTGGACCTGTTGGCTGCCTTTGACACAATCGACCACACCATCCTCCTCCACCGCCTGTCCTCCGCCATCCACCTCAGTGGGACCGCACTCGCCTGGTTCGAGTCCCTACCTCACAAACCTCCAGCAGCACATCTGCACAAATAGTTTTTCCTCCCGCACTCACCCAGTTACCTGCGGGGTACCCCAGAGATCCATCTTTGGTCCCCTCCTCTTCCTCATCTATACGCTTCCTCTTGGGGATGTGATCCGCAGACATGGGGCACAATTCCACATGTACACGGACGGCACCCAACTCTTATCTCTCCACTTCACTTTGTGACCCCCAGTCCCCTGATGTTCTGTCAGCTGCCTCTCAGACATCAGGGGCTGGATGAGCACAAATTTCTTGCAGCTGAATGTTGACAAGACAGAGGCCATACTCCTTGGCTCTCGTCAACGTCTCCATTCGCACGGCTCTCACCTTCTCCACCTTCCCGGCCTGCCCCTAAAACTCTCCGAACCTATCCGCAACCTTGGCATCAGGTTCGACCCCCAACTGTCCATCCTCCCCCACATCCGGTCCGTCACCAGCACTGCCTTCTACCACCTCTGACGGATCGCCCGTCTCCGGCAATACCTCACCTTAAAAGCCGCCGAAACCTTGGTCCACGCCTTTGTCACCTCTCGGCTGGTCTATTGCAACGCCCTCCTCGCCGGTCTCCCCTCCACCACAATCCACAAAATCCAGCTTATCCAAAACTCTGCCGCCCACATACTCACCAAGCTTCGCTCCCCCATTACCCCAATCCTTGCCAGACTTCACTGGTTCCCTATCCCAGAGAGGATTGACTTAAAGATCCTCACCCTTGTTTTCAAATCTCTCCACTCCTCTGCACCCCCCTACCTCTCTGATCTCCTCTCCCCCCAACCCAGCACCCGCTGTCTTCGTTCGTCTGGGTCTGGCCTCCTCCATGTCCCCCGTGTCCTCCGCTCCACCCTCGGCAGCCGTACCTTTAGCCACTACGCCCTGAGGCTCTGGAACTCCCTTCCTCACTCCCTTTGCCTCGCCCCCTCTCTTCCCTGTTTCAGGTCACAGTTGAAGGCCTTTCTCTTCGACCAAGCTTTTGGTCAACTTCTTGCCCCTGACCCTGCCCCTGGCTGGGTCCCTGGATCCGCTATTGTGAAGCGCTCTGAGACGCCGTCCGGCGTGGAGGGCGCTATATAAATCGAAGTTGTTGTTGTTGTTGTTTTGTGTAATTATCTTGATCCAACTTCATAAGGTGAATTTAGGTAAAACTCATCATGACATTCGATTCATCCATTTGACCGTTAGTTTTTCTTTGAATTTCAGATTAATCTTCAGTATTTTTTAGTCTGATTCATACTCATTTTGATCAGAATTTCAGGAACGCTTTGTCACCAATGATCAATTTGACATTCAGTTATTACATGACGGAATTTAACCCCTGCAAATTCCTCCAGCCATTCTTAAACGAATTTGCAGTGAATTATATTTTTATTACATATTTATTATTTTTTAATTGTTTATCTGTTTTTCATTTAGGGAGGAACACACCCATTTATTACTTGGGTATGATGAAGCTTAATCTTAATCTTTTGTCTCCTCCATAATCCTCAACATTGTATTCAAGGACCATGCAATATGGCAGCTTGACGGCGATACCTCGGTCTGTGCATTGTGTATGGAGATAATCCTTCCAGGTCTTTTAGTTCAGTGGTTGTTATCCACGGGATTGAATTGAGTGAACTAACTAACAGGTAACTCGGGTTCCACATCAACATTTCTTTAGTGTTTTTTTTAAAAAAGAACCAATTGGAGATGGAGCGATGGACACTGTCAGTCTCCTTCACTGGCTCCATTGACTCGCTGAAGCTCTAGTATCTTAATGGGATCTCGTCTTAATGGGACTGGCCAATTCCTCTGCTTTGTCCATCCAACTGTCAATGGCCGATCCTTCACGGGTATAATGTGATAAAGGATGTTGATCATGTTGATCTGAAACAGCACAGATGGTAAGACAATAATAGGGCACAACAAGGAACATTGGCCCAATTCAAACGAGAATAACAACTTGCATATATAGTGCCTCTCACACAGGGGGGTGTCCCATAGCGTCGTAACAACAACAACAACTTGAATTATATAGCGCCCTCCATGCCGGACGGCGTCTCAGAGCGCTTTACAATAGCAGATCCCTGGACCGAGCCTGGGGCAGGGGAGGAAAGGTGACCAAAGGCACGGTCAAAGAGAAAGGTGTTTAGCTGTGAACATCAGGTACACAAGCACAGAATGTACTACAGAAGCAAGGATGGGCTTAAGACAACTCAGGAGATACATGAAATCAATAAGTATACAATGCTATTTTGTGGAGCATTTCTTATCTCCAACTCTAAGCGATTGGGGGAAGACAGTTCCAAAGATTAGGGGCATTGTGGCTGAAAGCCGATGGTGGAGCACAAGGGACGAAGAGGCTGGAGCCAGCCAAGCAGAGGCAGCAGGGAGAAAAAGCAGGAAAGAGAGGTGGGAGGTGCCAGAGGGTGTTTTGTAGCAATTGAGACAAACACAGTGACTGGTGTCTTGGGAATGCAAACTGAAGTCCGCTAATGGTCACATTATTCAACAGCTGAAGTCCCTCAATCCTGGCACCATCCTAGTAAATCTTCGTTGTACCCTTTCCAATGCCTTCACATCCTTTCTGTAGTGTGGTGACCAGAATTGAACACAGTATTCCAGCTGAGGCCTCACCAAAGTCCTATAGAGGTTAGTCAGCACTTCCTGACTTTTGTACTCTATACCCCTATTTATAAAGCCTAGTATCCCATATGCCTTCTTAACAGCCTTGTCTACCTGTCCTGCCACCTTCAACGAGTCATTAACACAAATCCCCAGGTCTCCCTGTTCCTTCACACCATTTAAAATTGTACTATCTAGCCCATATTGCCTCCCTTCATTTCTTCTCCCAAAATGCATCACCTCACACTTCTCTGCATTAAACTTCATCTGCCATGTGTCTGCCCACTTTACCAATTTGTCTATATCCTCTTGCAGATGGCTACTATCCTCCTCACTGTTTACTATTCTCCCTAACTTAGTGTCATCTGCAAACTTGGAAACTGTACTCCGTACACCCAATTCCAGGTCATTGATGTAGATTACAAACAGCAATGGTCCCAAAACTGATCCCTGTGGCACACCACTGCTCACTTCCCTCCAATCTGAAAAACAGCCGCTCACTACAACTCTCTGCTTTCTGTCTCGCAGCCAGTTGTGGATCCACGCTGCCACTGTCCCTTTTACGCCATGGGCCTTTAATTTCATAATAAGTCTCTCATGTGGCACTTTGTCAAATGCCTTTTGAAAGTCCATGTAAACTACATCAACTGCGCTACCATTATCCACCCATTCCGTTACCTCATCAAAAAATTCTATCAGATTTGTAAGGCAAGATTTGCCTTTAACAAATCCATGTTGACTGTCCTTTATTAGCCTATATCTTTCTAAGTGAAGATCTACCTTGTCCCTGATTATGGACTCTAGAAGTTTGCCCACTACCGACGTTAGACTGATTGGTCTGTAGATTTATACACATTACATTCAATGTAATGTGTATAAATTCGCGGATGACACTAAACTAGGTAGAAGAATGAACTCTGAGGATGATGCAAAAAGATTGCAACAAGATATAGATAGGCTAGGGGAATGGGCAAGTAAGTAGCAGATGGAATTCAATGTTAGCAAGTGTGAAATTATTCACCTAGGTAGCAAGAATAAAAGAATAGATTATTTTCTAGAAGGGGAGAAGTTAGATAGTGTTAGTGTTCAAAGGGATTTGGGTGTCCTTGTACACCAGTCCCAAAAAGTTAGTTTGCAGGTGCAGCAAGCAACTAAGAAGGGGAACGGCATGCTAGCGTTCATTTCAAAAGGTTTAGAGTATAAGCGTAGGGAAGTCTTGCTGCAACTGTATAGGGCTTTGGTGAGACCACACCTAGAGTATTGTATGCAGTTTTGGTCTCCTTATCTAAAAAAGGACATACTTGCGTTAGTGAAGCTTAGATTCACTAGGTTAGTTCCTGGGATGAGGGGACTGAACTATAAGGATAGGTTGAATAAACTACAACAACAAACAACAACAATTTACATTTATAGAGCGCCTTTCACGTCGGGAGGATGTCCCAAGGCGCTGCACAGGAGGCGTGTGACCCGAGCTGGGAGGGGAGTGTTTGGGAGGGGAAGGGGTGAAACACGTAGGGGAGGTCGAAAAATTCTGGGTGGAACAAAAGGCACGGTCGAAGAGGAAAGTCTTCAAACCGGTCTTGAAAGAGGAAAGGGAAGAAACGAGACGGAGGGATTGGGGGATGGAATTCCATAAGGTGGGAGCGGAAAAACTGAAGGCCCGGCCTCCGATGGTGGGGCGGTTCGGGCGGAGGGCTTGGAGCAGGCCAAGTCCTGCTGAACGGAGGGTCCGGTTGGGCTTGTAGGGGGAGAGTAAATTGGTTAAATAGGGCGGGGCAAGGCCGTGTAAGGCCTTGAAGGTGAGGACGAGGATCTTGAACTCGATCCTCTGGAGGATGGGGAGCCAGTGGAGACGGGCGAGGGTGGGGGTTATATGGTCGCGAAGGCGGGTGCGGGATAATACACGGGCTGCAGAGTTTTGGATGGCCTGCAGCCTGTGAATGGAGGAACTGGGGAGGCCGACGAGGAGAGAGTTTCCATAGTCCAGCCCCGAGGTGATGTACGCGTGCACGAGTGTTTCGGCAGCGTGGGGGGTAGGATAATTGCGGAGCCTGGCAATGTTGCACAGGTGGAAGTATTAGATTATGGCTGTTCTGTACCTCAAGTCCAATTACCAACTTTGCTTTATATCCCTTAATACCCTGACTTAACAAATATCTATCCACCTCAATCTTGAAGATGTGAATGGATCCAGCATCCGCAGCCTTTTGGGGGAGATTTTCACTCCCCTTTGGGTGAAATATTGCCCGATTTCACTCCTAAATGAACTAACTCTAATCTTATGATGTTCCTTGTTCTGGATTTCCCCCTTCACAGAGGAAATAGTTTCTCTGTATCTACCCTGTCAAATCCCTTTTTTTTCATTTTAAAACTTCAATTAGATCAATTCAATAGAGACCAAGTTCATGTGGCTGGACCTCAGAATGTAGCCCTTTTAGCCCTGGTATCCTAATGAATCTGCGCTACAGTCGCGCACCAGAACCAATATATCCTTCCTGAGATCCAGTGCCCCAAACTGAACAGTCTCCAGATGGGATCTGACCAAAGCTCTATACACTTGAACCATCGTTTCCTCTCCTGTATATTCCAGTCCCTTGAGATCAAGGCCAACATTCTGTTTGGCTTTTGATAATGTTTGTACCTGTGAGCTTGTTTTCAGCGCTTTGTGTCTGTGGGCACCTGAAGCCCTTTGCTCTACCACAGTTCTTAGTTTCTCACTATTTAGAAAATATTCAGTTTGGTTATTTTTAATGACCTCACATTTCCCAGCTTGAATTCCACCTGCTAGTTTTGCCCACACTTATTCTACCAAATTCTCTTTGTAATTTTGTGACGCACCAAATCTAATTCAAAACTCTGCCACCGAGATTTTGTGGAGTCCTGTAGCTCAGTGGTTAGAACACTCACCGTACAAATATGAGACCTGTGTTCGAATCCAGGCAGGTCAGGGGGAAAATCTTGGGCAAGTTTTCTATTCCACACGCCTAATAATCCATCCCCAAAAAACTATAATAAATTAGTTATTTCAATCCACTGTTCGTGGGACGTTGCTGTGTGCATTTGGTTGCCAAGTTTCACCCACAAATATACAGTCAATTCATTTTACAGTATATTCTTGAAGCGCTTTAAGACACTTTTAGAGCAGCGGTTCTCAACCAGGGGTAAATGTACCCCAGGGGGTACATTGATTTATTTAACTCTCTTATTTAGCATTTCTAGCCTTCCAAATTGTATATTTAATTATTATTCCTCTCGTTTTGTATGTCGCTAGTTATTTTGTTATATAAAAAAAGCTTGGTCATAAAATGCAAGTAGACTGAGTGGCATGGTGTGTGTATGTGGTTGGGTGCGGGGGTTACACGATAATGTTGAAAATTAACAAGGGGTACTTACTGAAAAAGGTTGAGAACCACTGGTCTAGAAGATGTGAAAAGTGCTAAATCAAAATGCAAGGATTATTAGATGAAACTCCATACGCTCATCACACCAGCCCTTGCAAGGATCCACTGTCTCCCAATCACTCAACAGATCGTTTTCAAGATCCTCTCACTCATTTTCAAATCAACTTAATTCTCCTTTATGTCCCATCTATCTGACCTGTTTATTCTACACACCCAACTGCCTCTGCTCGGCCTGCTCCAGCCTCGTATTTGTCCCCTGCCCCCCACTCGCACCATCAGTGGCCATGCCTTCGGCTGATGTCCCAAATCTCTTTTAGTTTTTAAATTTTCTTTTAGTCTGATGCTGCCTCTTACCTCATCTGTTGAACTGGAGCTTTTGTGTTTAGGAGTATGGACTGGTTTCGTATTGTCCCAAATTCCTCTTTGAATACCCGAATCACTGTATGTCCGTGGGTTTACCTACTAACAGTTCAGATCAGTTTACTGTAGTTCATTTATTCTCATCCCTTTGAAGTTTGCTTTGCCTAAATTTAAAATCTTAGTTTGTGACTCTCCCATCTCCCTCTTAAACCGTACATCAAATTCGATTATAATAATAATCCTTGCATTTCATATATGGCACCTTATCACATCTTTTAGAAAGCTCAAAGAATTTCACTGAATATACTATAAAGTGAATTGACTATACATTGTGGGCAAAACAGATCCGTTTGAGTGGATTATGGTCACTATTTGCAAAATATTCCCTTACAGTCAGATTGTAACTAATTCTAGTTTGTTGCTCATCACCAAATCTTGTGTAACGTTCCTTTGTCGATTCTAAAACATATTGTTCCAGAAAACTGCCTTGGAAACCTTCTAGACAGTTGTTGTCTTGCCGAAGAGAGCTTCACCCAGCCCGTGTGAAACTTAAAACTCCCCTTTTCACCACATTGCTTTTCTTACGTGCTTCCCTGATCTCCGTATTTATACAGTTCTCCACTAAATCACAACTCTCTGGAGGTCTGTAGACTACTCCCACCAGTCTTACCTGTTTTGTTGTTCCTTCAGTGTTTCCATGACCTGATCACCCTTACTGAAATCCTTTCTTTTGCCATAAGTTTTTTTAAAAAATCAATATTATCTACTCCTCCTCTCCCAATGTCCGTCCTTTCCAAAGATCTTATAGCCTAGAATATTTAGCTCCCAGTCCTCCCCAGTTGGCAACCTGTAATAGCTACTACATCATACCCTTTAAAGTGTATTTGTGCTTCCAAATGACCTGTTTCTCATGCTACTTGTATTTGTGTACAGCTCATGTAGTCAGGAAACTGTCCCACCCTGTGCTTTCACTTTGTCATGTCATACTATGTGTTTACTTCCTATCACTTTTTGTTCTGAGTATCTTTGTTACTTTCCGTCACCTGACCATTATTCTTATTCCTTCTTTAGTTTATCTTTAATTTACTGTCCGGGGATCTTGAAATCAATACATTCTGAGACAGGAAGCCAGTAGACTTGGATAATGGGGTGTGGAGTTTGGTATGAATGAGGCTACGGGCAGTGGAATTCTGAATTAGTTGGCCATAATATCTACCACCACACTTGATAGAGAAAGTACTTTGAGATATTTGGAAGTCATAGATGCGAAGCAAAACATAGAATCATCGAATTTTACAGCACAAAAGGAGGCCATTCAGCTAATTGTGTCTGTGCCAGCTCTTTGTAAAGAGCTATTCAAAGTGAATCCCACTTTGCGGCTCCCCTGCAAACAAATACACTGTAAAGTCAATTCACTTTACAGTATATTCTGTGAAGCACATTGAGACATAGAATCATAGAATTTTACGGCACAAAAGGAGGCCATTCGGCCCATCTAGTCTGTGCCATCTCTTTGGAAAGAGCAACTCAATCCCACTGCCCCGCTCTCTCCCCATAACCTAACAGATCTGCTCTTCCTAAATAAAGATCTGATTTTCTTTTAAAAGACGTTATCGAATCTGCCTCCACCACCTTTTCAGGCAATGCATTCCAGATTCAAACAACCCACTGAGTGAAAACATTTCTCCTCAGCTCCCCTCTACTTTGTTTTGAAACTATTTTAAATCTGTGACCACGAGTCGAATCCCCTCCTGATTTTATAAACCTGTTAGGTCTCCGCTCAACCTTCTCTGTTCTAAAGAGAATAAACCCAGCCTATCTAGCTTTTCCTCATAACTGAAGTCCCTCAATCCTGGTACCATTCTCGTAAACTTTCTTTGCACCCTTTCCAATGCCTTAACATCCTTTCTATAGTGTGGTAACCAGAATTGGACACACTACTCCAGCTGAGGTCTAACCAAAGTTTTATAGAGGTTAGTCAGCACTTCTTGACTTTTGTACTCTATACCCCTATTTATAAAGCCTAGTATCGCATGTCTTCTTAACGGCTTTGTCTACCTTTCCTGCCACCTTCAAAGAGTCACTAACACAAATCTCCAGGTCTCTCTGTTCCCTCACACCCCTTAAAATTGTACTTTCTAGCCTATATTGCCTCCCCTCATTTCTTCTCCCAAAATTTATCACTTCACACTTCTCTGCATTAAACTTCATCTGCCATGTGTCTGCTCACTTTACCATTTTATCTATATCTTCTTGCAGATGGTTACTATCCTCCTCACTATTTACTATTCTCCCTAACTTAGTATCATCTACAAACTTGGATACTGTGCTCCCTACACCCAAGTCCAGATCATTAATATTTATTAAAAAGAGCAGTGGTCCCAATACCGATCCCTGGGGGACGCCACTGCACACTTCCCTCCAGTCTGAAAAACAGCCGCTCACCACAACTCTCTGCTTTCTGTCTCACAGCCAGTTGTGGATCCACGCTGCCACTGTCCCTTTAACACCGTTGGCCTCTACTTTCCTAATAAGCCTCTCATGCAGCACTTTGTCAAATGCCTCTTGAAAATCCATGTAAACTACATCAACTGCGCTGCCTTCGTCCACCCATTCCATTGTCTAATTGAAAAATTCTATCAGATTTGTAAGGCAAGATTTGCCTTTAATAAATCCATGCTGGCTGTCCTTTTTTAGCCTATATTTTTTCTAAGTGAAGATCTATCTTGTCCCTGATTATGGACTCTAGAGGTTTGCCCACTAATGACGTTAGACTGACTGGCCTGTAGTTCCCAGGTTTGTCCTTCTGCCCCTTTTTATACAGGGGAGTAACATTAGCTATCCTCCAGTCCTCTGGCACCACCCCTGTGTCCAAGGAAGATTGAAAGATTGTGACCAAAGTCTCTGCTATTTGCTCCTGTACTTCCCTTAGTAACCTTGGATGCATCCCATCCGGACCAGGTGACGTATCTACCTTGAGCTCCGTCAACGTTTTTAGTACTTCCTCTATATTTATATTAATCCTATCCATTTCTTCCACCCTCTCCTCCAATACTGTAGCATTGGCTGCATCCTCTTCTCTTGTGAAGACAGGAGGCAAAGTACTCATTCAGTACACCAGCCATGCCCCTCTGCTTCCACAATAAGATTTCCTCCTTGGCCCCTAATTGGCCCCACCCTACCCTTGAACAATGTTTACTCGCAAAATTTTTTTTTTACTATTAAAGTAAACTTTACTATTTTAAAGTAAATATTTACTTTCATATCTATAAAATACCTTAGGGTTCCATTTAATGTTACCTGCTAATTGTTTCTCATGCAGTCTTTTTGCCCCTCTAATTTCCTTTTCCAGTTCTCTCCTACACTTTCTATATTCTGCTTGGTTGACGTCTGTATCTTGGGCCTGACACTTGTATACAAATATATAGTCCGTTTTCCTACCCTCCTTCATCCTGCCCCGACCCCTCCCCTCTGCTCTTGTCCCTACCTGACTGTACAGCACCTTTGGACATTCTTTCGACATGAAAGGCACTTGATCGATTGATTGATTGTTATAAGCCTCCCTTTTTTGCTTTATTTTAACCCCAATTGTCCTAGTCATCCAGGATGCCCTACATTTATCTTTGTTGGAATGTTTTTGACCTGTGGCTGAACTATCTCTTCTTTGAAGACTGCCCACTGCTCGTTAGCTGTTTTACCCGCCAATCATTCTTTCCAGTCCAACTCGGCTACGTCCCGTTTTAACTGAAATTAGCCTTCTTCCAATTGAGTGTCTTCATCTTTGAAGGTGAAGACACTCCTAGACAATCTCGAAGATGTGAAAAGAACTATATCAAATGCAAGGATTATTATTGTTATTATTTATTATTATAAACCCGTCCTCCCCAAATAACCATCCACCTCTTTTAAAAGTCGTTACTGAATCAGCCTCCACCACCCTTTCAGGCAAAGCATTCCAGATTAGAACAACTTGCTGAGTGAACATTTCTCCTCACCTCCCCTCTGCTTCTTTCAGAAATTACTTTAAAGCTGTGACCTCGCGTGACTGACACACCCACCAGTGGAAACAGTTTTTGCCTGCAAGTATTAGCATTGATTGTGGAATTCTCCAGCACATAATTGATATAGTACAAGCACCACAAGGAAATGGTGACATCTGTTGTTCGGAACCACCTGAAATTTAATACGATGCTGATTTCCATAATAGCCGCACAGCAACTTGCATTTATACAGCACCCTTCACACAGGGTAGCGTCTTGGAAGTGCTTAAGAATGGGGGAGCTTGACACTGTGCTGGGAAGAGAGGTGACCAGCAAGATAGAGATTGACGCAGAATCCCAGAGACTTGGGGCGCAGTGGTTGAAAGTATGGTAACTGATGGTGAATTAGAGGGGACGAGTGATATATAATGGAGTGGGATGGAATGCTTTTGCAATAGGGGGAAGCCTGATAACGACTGGGATGTTAGGGGTCCCGAGATTAGTGCAGGAGAAGGTACAGGCGGCACATAACAATTAGTTATGCAACACAAATGAGACAATTGCCATTTCCAACACAGCAGTCAACTGATTAAGCCCTAACAATAGTCTTCATCTTATTTTCTATAAGTTCTTCTTTTATTCGGTACAGTAATGATAAGCAATATAACAACTCTAGTGGATTTTATATCAGGATAGCAGTCTTACCACAGCATTTCTGCAACAAACGCAATTTGCAAAACCCTTTTGAAGGATTTTAAAAAGCTATCTCAGCATATTTTAGATTTTTTCCAAACAAAAGTCCGTAACAAAAACGAACAGAAAACAGTAAAATGTATTAAATCAAAAAGTATTGCATATATTTACAGCACTTAGTGTTCCTAATACAGTACTACATGAACAGATCAGGAAACATTTCTAGTGTAATAAAGCAGGCAACTATTTCACTGTGTACACAGCTTATCAGTCACATGGAACAAGCTGATCTAGGCAGCTTCATCTGATGTTTGTGGAACATTAAACCTCTTCATCCGGTTCTTGCATATTCGACATTTTCAGAAAAGTTGCGGGAAATTGTTAATCCAGAAATGATTATACAACCCAATGTTACATAACATGGAGGTTAATTCCACATCTCCAGCTGGACAGAAGACACCTTCAGCCCACAGCTGGATCATACACACAAATGTTAAATTATTGGCCAGTTGGCAACAAGGTAGCCACAATTATAAGTGCCAACAAGGGAACCACATCCAATTTACATCAAACCACTTGGACATAAATGCCACCGAGATATCATTTTTGGCTTCCAAACATTGGATAATTAGACAGTGAAACTGAAGAGTTTTTTTTCTCCCCTCACGCAAATGGATTTTCTAGTCATCACTGTTTGTGAGGCAGCATCAAAAGGGATCTTCTTTATATGAAAAAAAATCCATGACCAGTACCTTGACTATTGCTCCATGAATTGAACTCAAACCTCGGTCAGGCACTCCGGCACTGGAAGGCAAGCTTTCAGATTGGTCCTTTGTTAAAGAGAGAAACCAAGTCACTGAGTATCCCTGTGTGCCTGGTGCAATCTTTAAAATGACTTTGACTTTGCCTCTGTCATTCGTCTTCACTGTGCAACCCTCACACAGCTGTCTGCAGCATTTGTATTTCAATGGCCCAGCAGACCAGTACCTGGAACAGGAACCAAACAGGATGTTACTGCTTTAAGTACTCTGGAGTGCTACCCCGCTTGAAGGGAGCTAAGTCAATGCAAGTTGTTGTTTGATGATTGAAAGCTGGCCTCGTGTTTTGCATCAAGGATAAGAACTACCCAGCACCGGAACTGATCCACTTGTTTCTATACATCAGGCTATTATCTGCTCTTGGGATGTCCTCCCGACGTGAAAGGGGCTCTATAAATGTAATTTTGTTGTTGTTGTTGCTCTCCAATTAGGCACAGTCATGGGATCAGAGAGTCTACTCCACATTCTCACAATCCTGAATGTGGAACAGACAGTCTACAGGCGCAGAATCGATGGTAAAAAAGGCACCTTGGGATATGGAGAAAGGTTGCAAAACTGGGATTAAAAGATGTTATAATCTAATCAAATTAGAGAGCAGGCTTGATGGGCTGAATGGCCTCCTCCAGTTCATGGATGCAATGCAGAGCGTCTCTCAAGCCTGAGATACATGCCCCATCACACTATCCATTCCAACATGCCATCATGCCCAACACCATTACAGCCTTCCTCCCGAGTTTGTCAAGTAAGAGCAACTTTCTATACCGAGCAACAAGAAATATATTATTGAAATCAGACTCATCTTCTGCAGAGATAAAGTACCCGGCATCACTGAGCAGACTTTCTAAATAACTTACCTTTAAAACCCTCTTCAGGCAAACATACTAGAAACAAAAAGAAAACAGTGAAAGGTTGGTCTGCACACAATGACATTCTGAACAAGTCAATGTCAGACATTCATCATTTGTAACTACAGTAAAAGCTTGTTTATCCGGCACCCAATCAACTGCAACGCTCAACCCCAACAGATATCTCCCAATACAATTCACAATTCCAGCTAACGGATCTCATACGGAAGCCATCCGGGACACTCGTGAGTATGCTCACTTTGTGCATGCACACTTAAACTTAACAAACGCTGGAATTTTTATTTTACCGATCATTTTACCGAGTGTGCTGGAATGCATTATGGGTAAATATCCATACAATATTCTGTTATTATTTAGTCTATTATTAATATATGTTTTAAAAGTAAATTTTTTGTGTAGGATTTTTGGCAACTTGCCGCTTGAATATCTGGCGTATTTGATTAAACGGTAACGGTCAGGTCCTGAGGGTGCCAGATAACAAAGCTTTTACTGTATAAAGAACACTCAATATTGAAAAAGATTAACATTTCTGATGAAGGGATCCGGTTTTGTACAGCACATTGCACAACCCTAGAGGCTGATTGCCTTGGGGTACAGGTTATAGATTCATAGATTCATAGAATTTTACGGCACAAAAGGAGGCCATTCGGCCCATCTAGTCTGTGCCGGCTCTTTGAAAAGAGCGATTCAATCCCACTGCCCTGCCCGCTCCCCATAGCCTAATAGACCTGTTCTCCCTAAATAAAGATCTAATTCCCTTTTAAAAGTTGTTATCGAATCAGCCTCCACCACCTTTTCAGGCAATGCATTCCAGATTCGAACAACTCGCTGAGTGAAAAAATTTCTCCTCAGCTCCCCTCTACTTCGCCTTGAAACTATTTTAAATCTGTGACCACGAGTCAGATTCACCCACGAGTGGAAATAGTTTTTCTCTATTTGCCCTGTCGAAACCCCTCATGATCTTATAGACCTCTATTAGGTCTTCCCTCAATCTTCTCTGCTCCAGAGAGAATAACCCTAGCCTATCTAGCCTCTCCTCATAGCTGAAGTCCCTCAATCCTGGCACCATCCTAGTAAATCTTCGTTGTACCCTTTCCAATGCCTTCACATCCTTTCTGTAGTGTGGTGACCAGAATTGAACACAGTATTCCAGCTGAGGCCTCACCAAAGTCTTATAGAGGTTAGTCAGCACTTCCTGACTTTTGTACTCTATACCCCTGTTTATAAAGCCTAGTATCCCATATGCCTTCTTAACAGCCTTGTCTACCTGTCCTGCCACCTTCAACGAGTCACTGACACAAATCCCCAGGTCTCTCTGTTCCTTCACACCATTTAAAATTGTACTATCTAGCCTATATTGCCTTCCTTCATTTCTTCTCCCAAAATGCATCACCTCACACTTCTCTGCATTAAACTTCATCTGCCATGTGTCTGCCCACTTTACCAATTTGTCTATATCCTCTTGCAGATGGCTACTATCCTCCTCACTATTTACTATTCTCCCTAACTTAGTGTCATCTGCAAACTTGGAAACTGTACTCCGTACACCCAAGTCCAGATCATTGATGTAGATTACAAACAGCAATGGTCCCAAAACTGATCCCTGTGGCACACCACTGCTCACTTCCCTCCAATCTGAAAAACAGCCGCTCACTACAACTCTCTGCTTTCTGTCTCGCAGCCAGTTGTGGATCCACGCAGCCACTGTCCCTTTTATGCCATGGGTCTTTAATTTCATAATATTGAATATTAAACCGTTCTAGATAAAACATTTAAAACTCCAGGCATGTATCTAATTCCTACCTTGCATTATATCGTCCATTGCGGTGTAATCAGCAATTGGTTCATCCGCCTTAGATACAGAAAGAAATTGAAGGCAGTTTTAATTTTCATGGATATGTATTAATATTAGATGTCTTTAATGTACAGTAGAAGATGCACCAACTAATGCATCTGCTTATCCACAATGGGGACAGCCTTTTGTCTCTAAAAATCAAGTGTGGACTGAGGTAGACTAACTGAACACTAAGCTTATGTCTCCATCAAAACATCACTGAAGTAGTCACAATATTAAATACAGAGCAATGTCACCAGGGAGCGCTTCGCTGGAGCTCATGTTCTCTCACAACCCGGTGCTTTTGTGACTGTGAGGTCACTGGGGGAGACCGTCCAGCTTCCTACACGACCGCTCCTGTGAGCATTTCTAGCTTGAAGTGATCTGAGTGGTGACCTGACGATACAGGACAGACAAACAGATCTCTATAATGGGTCACCTAATTTTATGGATACAAAACATCATTTTATTATAATAATAATAATAAGAACCCTGAACATGGAAACCAATTATTACCACTAATCTTTTCAGGAAACAAACCACAAACTCACCAGAACTCTATTAAGAGTTAATTGACTAAGGTGGAGTAAAGTACCTTTAAGAGGATGACAGATTCAGGAATTACACCCAGATTTCCCAATGTTGCAGTGTCGTCAGTCAGCATTCGGCCTTCCAGGGACAAATTCTGATCAAATGGGGCAACGGAAAATGCGTGCATAATCTGTGGGCATGACAGAGGAAAACTGAACAATCACTTTAAACAATTAATCCCTGCAACTCAACTCCCTTTATTACATATTGCACCGTTATGCTGTTAAGGTGTCTTTTCAATCATTTTTCATTCAAACAACAAATATGAATGGAAACATTTTTATACTGGTCCTTATTGTACAACAGTCTCATACAGGGATTTCACCTGGTTAATGATATTCAGCAACTTAAATCTCACTACATTTTGTGCATTGTAATCAGTATTTGTAATACGTGTCTTGCAACCCCTGCATGTAAACAGCTACACTATTCCTTACCTGTATTTTTAACTCTTTCAATGTTTGATTGGCAGACACTAGAAGCTCCTTCTCTCCACGCACTCTGTGGCGTGTACTGCGGCGGATGCCAGGTTTATAGTGCACGCTGCTGTGTGTGTTGCCAATACACAGATGTGCCAGTTTACGGCGTTTGGCTCCATTACTCTAAAAGCAAGAGATTTAGTCTACGTTACCACCGTGTAAGTACAAACAAGTGTATACTTTTGAAAATTAAATCATTTCAATGGAAACCTTAACTTCAGAACAATTAAGCGGTTGTGGGTGGGGGAAGAATTAAACACTGGTTTCAAATACTGTATACAGTATTTGAATGAAAAGTTTTTAAGTACACTAAAGATGCTCTCACATCTCCTGCCATGCCTGATGTGGTCAAAACTCCTGATTCAGATCCCTCCAAACTAGACTTCCCACAGCCTGTCAAGCAGCACCATCCGCAGGCTTCAACTTAGCCAACGTTCATGTGCCCACACTTTACCCACTAACCTCCATAATACTCAGCACTCTGCTCTTGTTTCCCCGTGATCCTTTCCGCCTTTGCTCTTCACAACCTCATTCATGTGATTCACTCTCCGATCGCCTCGTTTGTCAAGCTCAGGCGGGCTTTGCAATCCTCATCCATTGCCCCACCAACAGTGGCTAAGCTTACGGCCATTATTACCCTGGAACTCCATACTTGTATCTCTCCACTTCCCATACCCGTGTTCGCTTCCCTCCTCCCCCACTGTTTCTGCTTGGTGTCCACCACAGTCTCTACAGCACTAGAGATGTTGCCTCATGTGAAAGACGCTGTATAAATGGCCATTGAAGTCAGGATACAGCTGTAGCAACAGGTCACAAGGCTAAAGTCTCTGTTACACAATGCAACTGACATAAACTATTCATAAGCAGCAACTGAAACAAGGCTACCACAAACCACTCCTTTATGATAGTGGAGGTAAATGCCACACTACCTGGTTAAAGTCAGGATCTTTCTCTCCTTCTATCTTGAATTCTTCCCTCTCCTCCTCGGCCTCAGAACCACTCATGTTTAGCTCTGGTGCACCTTCTTTCATAACCTGAGAAGTAAAGCAATCACTTGTGATGCACACTAGCTACTAATGCCCCGTTATACCTTTCCCACAATCCAAAGTGTGAAGTCATTCAGCCAAGAAAGCTTCAACTAGGTTATATGTATGATGAAGAGAGGCTGACTGATTTGTATTTATCCCACAATCCTCTCCTCCTGGGAGGGTGGGGAGAAGAGGAGAAAGAATAGGGCAGTAGGTTGTCTAACATTGTGACCTAGCTGTAAGAAGGAATGGAATGTCAGAAGCAATTTGATCCCCTAAGGCAGTGGGGTTTGCCAGAGCTAAGTGCAGCTACACTGCTCTAAGACTATTACTGTTGATTGCAAACCAGCAAATCTGGCTCTTTGCTCAAAACAATGACTGGGATTCCCACTCAGGTTTTAACAGCCAAAGCCCAAACAGAACAACAACAAAATCATATTCATAGAGCGCCTTTCACATCAAGAGGACGTCCCAATATTTAATATTATTTTGTGATTGCACATTGCTGGCTCCCCATTACAACTAAGCCTTCATCTTTTCAGATCTTCACTTTCTTCTGCATAAATGCTCACAGTGATGCTGACAAATAGTGCACATCTTGTTTTTTCAGACTATTATTGATGCAAACATATAGTCTGGTCACAATTAGAGAAGCAGCTAGAAGCCTATCAGATGGTGTTTGCAATAGAAAACTACACAATAGTAATGCTGGTAAAACTCCAACATTGCCTTACACAATCTGGGTTGGTCCCCACATGCTAGACACCCAGCTGACCACAAAAATACTTAATGCCTCAATTGTAATCGTCCTAGTTAATAAAACGCAAACTGTGGTCAGTATGTATTTATACTCTGGGCACTTTACCTTCTCAAGTGCAAACAGTTCTCAGTACCTCAATGATATGAGCAATGTCACATACAGTCAATTCATTTACTTTACAGTGCACAAGAAATGAATTATACTATCACCTTTAATTTCTAAATTGCACTTGAAAATGTTTAGCTTGGGCCAAGGATGCCAGTCTAACGGTATAATTCCCTCTTTCCTTGTCTTCTCTCTATATCCCTCAATACCATTGCTCATCAAGATAGCAGACTCTACCTGGAGATAAAGCCTGCAATTGGTAACCTTTACTAGGTAAATGTTAAAATAAGGTCTCCAGGACACTGCCCTGCCGTATGGGAATTACAGAAATATAAAAGTTGTTTCTATTTTAACAGTGACTGCACTATGAGTGGAGGTTATATCTCTTAGCATTGGAGCCCAGCAACGGGGCCAAAGCCACACTAAAACAATGTTTAACACAGTAAAAGCCCGTTTATCCGGCACCCGCGGGCACTGGCCAATGATGGTTAAAGCGCCTGCCAGATATTCGGGCGGCCCACGGCCAAAACCCACCACAAAAAAATTGAAGTTCTTTTAACACACCATACACACCACACTAAATAATAACAGATAACAGAATATTGTATTGGTACTTATTGTTAAAACTACCCTCTTGCGCTTCTCACCTTTACTGATTGAGGTTTACAGTCCAGTGATTGTTTTTTAAATGGAGGACGCCATTTAAAGTTGCGCGATTTTACTAGCGGCAAGTCAATAACCCTAGACTCTACTAGTGGCAAACCGAAATACTGTACCTGCATGACAATGTGGGTTATTGGCTAGCGTTATCGGCTTGCTGCTAGTAAGGCTTTAAAGTCGCGCTCCGTTTTTTTCACCCACTTGGCATCCTCCATTTTAAAAAGAATCGCTGGACTATAAACCTCAACCGCAGCATCATGGCTTCAAGCGCAGCATCTACCAGCAAAGGTGAGAAGCACAAGAGAATAGTTTTAACAATAAGTACCAATACAATATTCTGTTATGTTATTATTTATGTATTTACAAATGCTCCACTGCTATTGTTCCGGATAAATTCCAGTTTATCGAATGGGGCTTTTTTTTTGGTGTGCTGGTTATACGGAAGTGCCGGTTCTTCGAGTCATGGATAACAGGCTTCTACTGTATTATTTTGCTATTGCACAATGCTGGTTCCCCTTCATAACTAAGCCTTCAGCTTTGCAGATCTTCACTTTCTTCTGAATAAATGCCACAGTGATGCTGACAAAATAGCGCACATCTTGTTTTTTCAGACTATTATTGTTCCAAAGTGTTCCAAGACTTGATGTGGAACAGTAAAGAAACCATACAAAGAGTGAAAAAGAAAACATGATTTTCCAGAATGAAAGACAAGATTTCATTTGATAACATGACTAAATTTCTGCATTAAACCCATAACGGTGCCAATATTACTTTGTTTTTCTGAAGCTTTTGTTATTAATCCCATTTGCCAGTTCTCTCCACACATCCCTTTAATGCTCAGATTGATACCATTGGTCCAATCTGGAAGGCAACTGCAATTCAACAAGCCTCTGAAGAAATCTGTTCTAACTTATCATAGAATCTTATCCCACAGAAGAAGGCCATTCAGCCCATCATGCCCGTGCCAGCTCTTTGAAAATCTTCCAGTCCCACTCCCTTACTCATACCCCACAGCCTTGCACATTTTTCGTTTTCAAATACCTATCCAATTCCCTTCTTCTGCAATTCTGCTAAAATCCTAGGGCAATGACCATGTTCACTGACTTCTGCACTAGATTAACTTCTTTTTTCCTGCCCTCCCAGTCACCCTGTTATTTCCTTTTAGCATATTAAACACCGTTATGAAATCCCCTTTCAATCTCCTCTACTACATTGGGAAAAGCACCAAGGTAGCTCAGCCTCTCCTCAGATCTAGATTGGCTCATACCTGGGACCTTCATAATGTTGGATTGAAAGCCCAAATGAGTTTAGCAGAGCTCTTCACCAACAAATTGGGACAAGAATAAAAAATAAAGCTCGCCTTGATATTGTCCACAACTTTACGAATGTAAATAGTGGCTTGGGTGTACTCTCTGAGGTCCCTCTGCTGCTGACACAGCAAGCCCTCTCGACACTCCACACACAGCCCTGCATGGTAACAACAAAAGGCAACTTCAAGGGACAAGAAAAAACATTTAAAAAATGTTTACAGAGAAGAACACTAGCAACAGAATCATATCAGAGAAGTAAACAAGTTTTGTGCAGGTTACCAAGTTCTACCCTTGGAATCTAACAGTGCAAATGGATGATGCGTTTCATCCACAAAATATACTATCGATTCACGTTACAATAGATTCTGTGAAGCGCTTTGAGACATCTCTTCAATGCGATAAGGCGCGATATCAAATGCAAGGATTATTATTAGACATAACTCACGATGGCTTACCAGGACTGGTGCTGTACTCCACCTGCACAGAGCCCGTCTCTGCTATGCTGGTCTTTCGCATAACTTTAATTGTGTTATCGACAACAAATAATTTGTGGAGAATTTCCCATTCATTTGGCCAGATAAGAGCTACACTGTGCAAAGGAAGAATACAGGTTGTTGAATTTGGAAAGAACAAATTAAAATCAGGATCTGAAAGTGAACACAATATTAAACTGGATGCACATTTAGACCTGATGAGCAAGTTTGGTGCATGAATAAAATTCAGTTGGTGAAAACATTTTAAACAAACCTTTACTGATTTGGCAGTGAAACTATGACCGTCTATGCCAATGTATTAGTTGCATTTTCTGCATCCCTTAATTTCTTCCAATTTTATCCTGTGTGTAAAAAATATTTTGCAACCTCCCCTTTACTGGCTTACTCTAATATTAGTTTACTTTATGTGCCCTTGTCCTAGATTCGCCAACCAGAGCAAAATCGATCCTGTTTACTTTCTCAATACTCGATTGTTCTGAACATTTCAATCAAAGCCCAACCCAACCACCTGAAGTACCATGAAGGTAAATAGCCTTGCGACTCAGTCCCTCACATCTGGAGACAATGCTGGGATTGAATCGCTCTTTTCAAAGAGCCGGCACAGACTAGATGGGCCGAATGGCCTCCTTTTGTGCCGTAAAATTCTATGATTCTATGATTCTAATGCAAGTTTGAGTGCAACCATACACAGTTGGGGAAATCATGGTGTTGGTGAAACTGTCTGTAAAGTCTGAACTGTCAAAGCCTATTAATAACGACAAAACATTCTACATGTAATTCAAAAGTATTCCAAGTTTATTTCCTGTAAATTGAAATTGAACCAATTCATTCCCCCCACCCCAAAGAAAATTGACTGTTGATTGCTTGCTGCTATTGTCAATATTACATTCTAATTAAAATAGTGTATTTTCATTTAGTAATTTACATTTTGTCTCCCTTGTAGAACACGAACACGAATAGAACAGGTGAACATGAATAACATATTTATTAATTGTGTTATTGAGGTTACTAACACAGCTGATCCCCAACACTAATTGTTTTCCCTTCCGGTTACCCTGGTTCATATTCATAAAAAATTTAGCCCTAATTTTCAATGAATTAATTACTTGCTTTATTGTTTGTCAGCAAAAGGTTGCTATCAAATTTGCATATGTAACATTCATTTCCTCTGTAATAAATTTTGTCTTGTACAATACTTCGCAATGTTTTATGTTAAAGGCGTTCTTTAAATGTTAAATGCGATACTAGCAAAATCCTATTTGCATGTGGAGGTTAAGCAAACACGTAAGAATTATTCATTATGGACATTAATTATGCATTCCAAGCACACTTAACAGTATTTACCAAACAAGGCAAACACTTGAATGAAGCTATCACAGCATAGCAACCTCCATAGCAATATTAGATGAAACGTGTGAGGGCAATTGTGGAATAAGACTCACTGTTTGGAATCCTCCTTCTTCATGGACTCGGCTGTGAACATGAGGCCTCCATGAGGACAAAGCAGCGCATTGTTGCCCACTGATGATACAGGACTGCATTTCGTCGGCTTCCTTCAGCAAACAGAACCAAATCAAAGGATAGGGGAGAGATTTATAGTAACACACTCTACAATCAGCCTCTTTATCTTTCACATTTCATAATGAAATGATTGCCAGTTTTCAGTGGCTGCTATTCCCTGATTAGAATTACGCCTCCCCACCCAGGTACTTGGGTTCTGCCCTGGCAGGTTTCCCTTCCTCTTGTAGCTCAAGATATTATTACCCTGGGTTTACTTGGTTTAATAATCACATCACTTCCTTTGGAAAACGTGATGATGCAAAGTAGGCACAGAATTGTGGCAAAAGACAAAACTAATTACTGGATTGACAAAGTTCACAGCAACATCTCGTATTTATATTTTGCCTGTCCCACAGGGTAATTAATGCCTTGGAGCATTTTACAGGGACAGGTTTAGACACACAGTAGGGTGGGAGAGAATTGTGGGTGAAACATGGCAGCCAATTGCTAACAGCAATGTCCCACAAACAGTCGTGGATTGAAATGACTAATGTACTATGTAACCCAGGTCTCTTGCTTGTGATCCAAGTTCTCTAACCACTGAGCTACAGGACTCAACATGAGAATGATGGGATGGGGTGAGGGGTGCAGCTACCATTCCCCATTAACATTATTAAAGTTTGATATAGTTTATTAATTTAACATTTATTTCTCTTGTATGGTTTGTTCTCTTATTCAACAAACCAAGTTTATCCCAGCTGAGTGAAATTTCAAATCAGAAGTTCATCAATGTCAAAACCTCCAACAGTCCTCGCGAGTGGATGGGCAATAAACAGTTTGGAAGAAACTGAAAGGAATCTTTTCGTGCAACTTCAAAGTCAAAAGAACAAAGCTGCATTTCTATTCTCCTGTCCGTAAGTCAGGATGAACATAATGCAGAACCTGTCAAAATCTCATCGACCTTTAATGCAATAAAAATAGAATTACCAATAGTAACAATCTATAAGAGACAACACAGCAATCAAAACAAAAAAGTCACCTGATAAACTTCTTCCATTCTTCAACAAAAAATTGTGAAACAATGTACAGAACATCATTCTCCTGAAAAACATACAGTGAAGAATCCGTGAACCTTGAACATGATGTTTGTGAGGGAACTCATTCCTAGAACAGTACAAATTACCTTCCAATACATTTACAACAACAAAATTGCATTTATTGAGCACCCTTCACATCGGGAGAACACAAGGTTTAGTTTCAGAATCTCATTCCGCGCTCTCAAGAAATCCAGCTTTATCCATAAAGCAGCAGTTTTTATTCAAAACATCAATAGGTATATTGCTCTTTTATACATGTTGGATTCATACCATAGGATGGTTCTATTGACTAAGTAAATTCCCCACTCTAAACATATGAATGTGTTTCGTAATACAAGTAGAATCATACGGCACAAAAGGAGGCCATTTGGCCCATCGAGTCTGTGCTGGCTCTTTAAAAAGACCAATTTAATCCCACTCCCCAGCTCTCTCCCCATAACCGCGCAAACCCGTCCTCCCCAAATAAATGTCTACCTCTCTTTTAAAAGTTGTTATTGAATCGGCCTCCACCACCTTTTCAAGCAATGCATTCCAGATTCGAACAAATCGCTGAATGAAAAAATCTCTCTTCACCTCCCCTCTGCTTCTCTTTGAAACTATTTTAAATCTGTGACCACGAGTCATTGATACACCCACCAGTGGAAACAGTTTTTCCCTGTTTACTCTGTTGAATCCCCTCATGATCTTAAAAATCTCTATTAGGTCTCCACGTAATCTTCTCTGTTCCAATGAGAATAAGACTAGCCTCACTAGCCTGAAGTACCTCATTCCTGGTACCATCCTGGTAAATTTCCTCTGCACCCTTTCCAATGCCTTAACATCCTTCCTAAAATGTCACTTCCTAAAGTCACTGGATTACCCCACAGAAAAGAACATCTGCGATGCTTGGGGGGGAAAAATAAATAACAAGTGAGTCACCCAATTAACAGGAGTCCTCACTGTTATTCAACTAGAACTGAATAGTAGCTTTCCATCAATAGTTTACATTTTGCTAGAAAACAAAAACACCAGATTTTCTTTTCCAAAAGTGACTAGAGAAATAATAATAATGATAACGTCTATAGATCATTTACCTCAGGCCATTTAATGAGTATTGGTCGGTTCTTTTCCTGAAACAGACACAGCAGTGCTGATTTCTGCTCGTTCGCCATCATCTTGCTCAGAGTTTCATTCTCCTCACCCTCCTTCTCTAACACCTGAGTCACAAAATCAAACACCTTGGTTAGACGAGTCAATAACAACTTGCATTTATATAGCCCCCCTCCATGTTGGGCTGCGGCTCAGAGTACTTAGTAATCAAACTTTTAAGGTTTGAAAGCCAGTTGAAGAGAGGCATAAAGGGTATGGGAAGTGAACAGCAGAGTAGATTTACATGAGAGAAAAACACCAGGGCAGGCTTGAAAATTAAATTTGTAGAGGTCAGGAGGACCTCCTAAAGCGCCGAACAGTCAGGGGTCGGGACTCTAGCATGGTGGGGGGGGGGGGAACCGCTGGGATAAGGGAGGGCAGAGGGTAGGAGGGCAGCTGAAGGCACAGTCGAAGAGGAGGTTTTGAGACTAGCCTTAAAGGAGGGAGCAAGGTGAAGGGATTATAGGATGGAGTTCCAAAGGCGAATTTTAGGATTCTTTGTGCAATTTACAGGCACATCTCTTAATGTAAAAGGGTTAAAGTTTCTGCTAGATCAGTGGTTTCCAACCTTTTTTTGCTGCGACCCAAATTAGCCTCCAACCGGTCCTCTCACTACTAGGGGTGGACATCACGACTGAAGCGAAGCTCAGCCAAAATGGTATCTCCATCTCTTTTTAGACTCAGTGCAACTCATAAGTACGCTCTTTCATACAAATTGGTCGGTGGTGTTGCCTCGGGCGCTTTTAAAAAAAAGCATTTGGAACATTAAAAAAAAAAAAAAAAAAAAAATTCTGATGCCTCTTCACGACCTAACTGAGGATTCCCTCAACACTGATTTGGGTCGGGACTCAAGGTTGGGAACCACTTGCTAGATGTTGCACAAAGATAATTCTCTGAAGCAGTGAAGGACCGACTCCTAATGTTCTCCTATAGTTATATCAGTACACCATCAAATCTATATTCCTGATCTGCAAAGTACATTAAAAGATAGTACATGAAATACAGCCTTCTCTTTCTCTCAAACACAGTTTAAGAATTGCATTTGCTTCCTCCTCAAACGTCAATAATCTATTCAAATAGTTTTCAATGCTCCAAACATCTCAACACAAGCAACTTGCATTTACAGTTTACAGATACTTAATGCAGGATAGATTTGCGGTTCCTGGAATAACTAATTCTTACCTGGCACTGTACGCAAGGCGAGTGATAGTGTGCAAATTCAGGTGACTTCGGGAAATAAGCCTTTAGTCGCTTCCATATTTCCTCAGACACAAGTCGCCTTTCAGTTTCGGAGGTGCATAAATCCCCTGTTACAATGAAAATGTGAATTAGTATGTGTGTGTATTACAAACTCAGCATATGTCACTAAGAATCACATTTTGTGTTGTACAAATGGTATACAGTTTCCATGTATTCCAACGAATCCCATTTAAAAAAAAATTTGGTCATGCAATCTATGACTGTTTGTCTCCAGTCTGTTGTGTGCAATTCACCACAAAACAGTAGATTCAGTTTACAGGATATTCTGTGAATCGCTTTGAGATGTCTCAATGACATTATAAGGTTCTATATCAAATGCAAATATTATTATTACTCAGAGCTGTGAGCAGCTGTGTAGTTTCCACGTACTCAGTGATCAAATAATATAATATTAATCCTTGCATTTGACATAGTGCTTTTCATGTCTTCTAGACATCTCAAAGCACTTCACAGAATATACTGTAAAGGTAAACCTCTATTTAGGACGCGGTTGCATTTCTCAAAAACTGTTCTCAGATCGAAACGACCTAAATCGAAACGCGGTTTCCCATGCGGTTCCATTATATAACCTGTTCTTTTCACAAAAATTTCAGATCTTAAACCCACTAAATAACACACAAAGGCAAGAAGGAGTACTTGGGGTAACTGTAAAGTATTGTACTTTAATACTGGCAAACTTTAATACAGTCCTATGTTTTATAATCTGCTTGTACCTGTAACACACCTTGAACTTGCCAGTGTATTGTCTTTATTCTGTTTTATAGTAGCCCCTGTTGATCTAGCTAGCCCTAAACCCCTCCCGACGTCCATACCTTTTTGCCAGACTCGATGCACTTTATCACCTACAATTTAGTATTTAAAGTGATGACTTTGTGGGGTTTCTGGCTGCTAGCGGTATTACCGCTGCTTTTGGTAGAAACGCGGTAGAGGCTGTAAATCACTCGAAGTTGCTCGGGAATGTTCGGAAATTACTGTAATACTGACATGGCGTGGTGTCGCTTCAAAATCAGCTGCTTTTAAACAATGACGTGGCGACATGCTATTGGCCAGTTCAAACACTTGGATACACTATATCAGGTGTGAGCACGATTTACCCGCGAAACGAAACTAAGTGCCCTATAATGATAAAAAGGTGTTAATTTAGTTTGTTCAATCAAAACATCCTAAATAGAAGCGTCCTTAATCGAGGCTTACCTGTATAGTGAATTCACTGCATATTTATGGGCGAAATACAGCAGCATACTACGCATACTACGCATAGTAGTGTCCCACAAACAGTCATGAATTGAAATGACCAATTTATTCCTGTTTTATTCTTGAGGGATTATTATCATGCATGTGGAGGAAGGAAACCTGCCCAAGGGTTTGCCCCACCTGTGGATCACGGTGACATTTTGGAAGAAAGGGCAGGATTAATTCAGAAGCCAGTGTTTGAGAAGCCTGGACCTCAGCCAGAAACACTCAAATTTGGAAAGATTAGTTTCACCGCAGAAACTAGCATGGAGCCAAGATCTAGATTCCTTTTGACTTGCTTATTTAAACTCTGCCCATCCAGATATTCGCAAACAACCTGTGTGTCTGACGAGTAACAATCGTTCAGTGTTTGTAGTGAGCTATCTACCAAAATATTTTTTTTAAAAAAAATTCATTTCAGTTTATATTTCATTAAAAACTCTAAAACTTTGGTTAAACTGTTTTTTCTATGAGACGAAATCGGGGATCATTAAAGAGCAGACTCACCGTGTGGACAAACAAGGTCTTCATTGAAGTTCATGTCTTCACTGTCTTTTTCTTCAGTCATCTCATCATCTCCTTTAACAAATCCAGAAGAGTAGCAGGAATAAGGCAATGCACATCCATAAAGAAACACAAATTCAAAGGGTTCATAAGCGGGGCTAGCAAAGTTCCAAAGTCAGGACAGAAGAGAGCAATTTAAAAAAAGGCTCTTTAGTCTTGAAAAAACATCTCTTATTCACCAGACAGTTTAAATAAAGTCTATGGCGAGCACTATATTGGGTGCTATAATAACACTTCAAGACGGAGTATTATTAAAACAGCCAAAATTGATTTATGAAAACAAGGTCAAGGTCTTGCTCGACCAACCTTATTGAAGTTATTGAAATAATAGACAAAGTAGTTGAGGGAATTGCAGTGGACATTTTGCAGATGGATTTCCAGAATATCTTTGATAACGTGCTACATAGGAATCTCCAAGCAAAGATCAGGGCACGTGGCAACATAGCAGAAAAATTGCTAGAAAACAGGAGCAGTGAGAGGATAGCTTCTCTGATGAGCAAGAAGTAAGAGTGGTGTACCACAAGCCCACTTTAAAATTAGGACCACTACTGCTCACCATAAACAAATGATTTGGATCCAGAAATAGTAGGTATGGTGTTAAATTTCGTAGACACCATCAAATGCCATCAAATCCCCTTGACATCTTTTCCCCCCATTTCGTTTAATCCCACTTCCATGACTGTTTGTGGGATACTGCTGTGCGCAATTTGGCTGCCGTGTTTCCCCCACAAATATCCAGTCAATTCTCGTACTCTCCTTCTCCCTACCCCGACCCCTCCCCACCCCCCGGTCCCTTCTTTTGGGATGTTGTTGTAGTCTGTGAAGCGCTTTGAGACGTCGATAAGATGTGGAAGGTGCTATATAAATATAAGTATTATTTATTATTATTAAGTTGAGGGTATGATAAATAAGGAAGAAACTGCAAAAAGCAGAAAAACATACCCTCACTTGCAGAATGGAACATAAGAATTAGGAGTAGGAGTAGGCCATTCGGCCCTTCGAGCCTGCTCCGCCATTCACTAAGATCATGGCTGATCTTCTTACCTAACTCTGATTACCTGCCCTCTCCCCATATCCCATAATCCCCTATTTTTCAAAAATCTATCAGTCTCAGTCTTGAAAATGTTCAAGAACTGAGCCTTGAACAGCCTTCTGGAGTAGTGAATAAATGTTTTTATTGAGTGAAGAAATGTTTCCTCAACTCTGTTCTAAAAGGCTGACCCTTAATTTTAAGACTGTGACCCCTGGTTATAGATTCTCCTACCAGGGGAAACAGTCCCTCAGTGCCTACTTTATCTAGCCCTTTAAGAATGTCATATATTTCAATACGATCCCCCACCTAATTCTTCTGTACTCTAGAGAATACAGCTCTAGTTTATTCAACCTATCCTCATAGGTCAGTCCCCTCATCCCAGGAACTAATCTAGTGAATCTATGCTGCACCCCCTCTAAGGCAAGTATGTCCTTTTTTAGATAAGGAGACCAAAACTGCACACAATACTCTAGGTGTGGTCTCACCAGAGCCCTATACAGTTGCAGCAAGACTTCCCTATTCTTGTACTCTAAACCTTTTGAAATGAACGCTAGCATGCCGTTCGCCTTCTTAGTTGATTGCTGCACCTGCAAACTAACTTTTTGGGACTGGTGTACAAGGACACCCAAATCCCTTTGAATACTAACACTATCTAACTTCTCCCCCTCTACAAACTAACCTATTATTTTATTCTTGCTACCTAGGTGAATAATTTCACACTTGCTAACATTGAATTCCATCTGCCACCTACTTGCCCACTCCCCTAGCCTATCTATATCTTGTTGCCATCTTTTTGCATCATCCTCAGAGCTCACTCTGCTACCTAGTTTAGTGTCATCTGAGAATTTAGACACATTACATTTAATTTCCTCGTGCAGATCATTGATGTAAATAGTAAATAGCTGAGGCCCAAGCACTGATCCTTGAGGCACTCCACTAGTTACATCATGCCAATTCAAGAATGATCCGTTCATCGCTACTCTCTGCTTTCTACCCGATAGCCACTCTTCTATCCATGTTAATATTTTCCCATTAATCCCGTGGGCCTTAATCTTGAGTAACAGCCTTTTGTGTGGCACCTTGTCAAATGCCTTCCTAAAATCCAAATATACCACATCTACTGGTTCCCCCTTATCCAACCTGCTGGATACATCCTCAAAAAATGCTAAAAGATTGTCAAGCATGACTTCCCTTTTGTAAAGCCATGTTGACTCTGCCTAATCTTGTTATGGTCTTCCAGGTATCCCATAACTACGTCTTTTATTAAGGACTCAAGAATTTTCCCTACAACTGACGTCAGACTAACTGGTCTATAGTTTCCCATATTTTCTCTCCCACCCTTCTTAAATAGTGGAGTTACGTTTGCAATCTTCCAATCAATGGGGACTTTTCCAGTATCCAGAGAATTTTGGAAGATTATAGACATGCCATCCACTATCTCAGTAGCCACCTCCTTTAAAACTCTAGGATGCAGTCCATCCGGTCCAGGGGATTTATCAGTTTTAAGACCTGACAATTTACCTAGAACCATCTCTTTACTAATGTTAATCTCCTTAAATTGTTTGCTGACATTGTCTTCTTGGTTCCCCTCTATTTTTGGTTTGTTTCCAGTGTCTTCTACGGTGAAGACTGTAGAAAAATACTTTAATGACTCTGCCATGTCTTTGTCCTCTATTATAATTCCTCCGGTCTCTGTCTGTAATGGACCCACATTCACCCTCGCTAGCCTTTTCCTCTTTATACATATATGTAAAAACTTTTGCAGTCTGTTTTTATGTTCTTTGCTAGTTTGCCCTCATAATCTATTTTCTCCTTTGGATCAATTTTTTGGTCCTCCTCTGTTGTTCCCTAAAGTTCTCCCAATCCTCGGGTTTACTACTCATCTTAGCTGTTTTATAGGCTTTTTCTTTGGATTTGATACTTTTGCTAACTGCTCTAGTTAGCCACGGCTGAACCACCTTTCCCATGGCATTCTTATTCCTCAAAGGAATATGTGCTCGTTGGGAATTTTGCACTATCTCCTTGAATGTCTGCCATTGCTGGTCTACTGTCAAATCTTTAAGTCTAGTCTCCCAGTTTATTCTGGCTAAATCCTCTCTCATACCAGCAAAGTTGGCTCTATTTAAATTGAAGACTTTTGCTTCAGACTTAACTACTTCCCTCTCTAACTTAATGCTAAATTCCATCATATTATGATCACTTTGCCCTAGAGGAGCCTTAAGTTCCAGTTTGATGATCAGCCGTTTCATTACACAAAACAAGGTCTAATATGGCTTGTTCCCTGGTCGGCTCCTCGGCATACTGATCTAGAAAATTATCTCGAATGCATTTTATAAACTCCTCTTCTATCTTACCTTTCCCAATTTGGTTATTATTTATTATTATTATTAAGTTGGGGGTATGATAAATAAGGAAGGAACTGCAAAAAGCAGAAAAACATACCCTCACTTGCAGAATGGACAAAGACATTAAAAGAGAAATTAACTGAATAACAAACTCAGGAGGAAATAAATGTAAAATGTTTGTCTTGAGATACAAGTAAGCCTGAGGGTAAGTTACACAGATACCTTTGGCATGTAGGTTGTTAAGGTCTTCCCCATTGCTCTTCCCTTCAATGAGGTCTGAATCGTAATCCTTCCCATCCAGCTGGTCCAAAGCCAGTTGACGCCAGCTTCGAAGCGAAGTTTTGCCAACCCAGTACCCTTCAAGGCTGTAACAATTAGATCAAGCAAGTCAAGAACCAGTTGGGACTTTAAGTACAAAAGAACTAGAAACAGAATTACTAATACTTCATATAATCTGTCCTATTATACGCATCAAATATGCTCCCGAGATCTGGTCATAAAATGACAAGAAGTGATAACCTTTGTGATGTGGTCCTTGTTAGATTAGAAATAATCTTGTAATCTTCATTTAATTGGTTCTTCAACCTAAGAATCCGACACTTCTCCATTACACAGTCTGCGCAGAGAGCGGAGGCTGAGGAAGAACCAGATACTCAGTTAGAAAACAAGACCTGTCCATAAACCCTAGATCCTTCAATGTATCTTCTATAGGACAGAGATCACACTACTATAATACCAGATACAAGTGGATTCTGAGATTTAATGCATCACTTTCAAACTTTTAAAAAATCTAAACTTTAAAAAGGCACTTGACATTACAGGACTTCGCAGGTAAAATAAAGGCCTGCAGAAATTATGCTAACCACAAATGTTTAGAGATTTAACGTACAGAATATCAAACGTTGGGCTGAACCCAATCCCACTTCAGCACGCAACAGTAGAGTGAAAATGTTAGGAGTATACTGGAGACAAAGCAGAAGCACTTGCAGACTCAGGAATTAATCAGGTAAAGATGCCGAGGATTCTTCAACATTGGACCTGTCCTTTCATTCATCAAGGTGTGTGGGTGTCAGAGGCTCTACCTGAGATGGAGGATTCTCGATGAAGGACTGGCAAAGAAAATCTGCATTATGGATTGTCGGCTGCTCAAAGGAGTTACCTGAAGCTTTGATTCAGCCAGAATTCAATGGTTACACAGGTTTTATACAAAAGTGCTAAACAATTACTGGTTAAACCAACTGTCACTGGATTACAGTTTGACTGTGGCCCAAGGAATATTCTTATGTGGAGCTGGCGACAATGTATGATTGGTGAGGTCCACGGGACTTTGCTTTGGCAGCCTCTAGAAACCTCATAACATGAACTGAAAGTTCCTGCATGACTGAGGAGGTCAATTAAAATCTATTACAAGACAGAGGTCCTACTGATTGGCTCGCGCCAGCGCTTTCATGCATCAGGCGCTGGCAGCATCAACCGATCAATGGTTGCACTCAACCTCACCAAGCCAGTCAGGAACCTAGGTGTCTTGTTCGACCCTCAACTTCTTTCCCTCCCCACATCCAAGCAATGACACGCTCTGCCTTTCCCCATCTCCGCAACATTGCCCGACTCCGCCACTACCTCACCCCCCAAAGCCGCTGAAGCCCTCATTCATGCCTTCATTACATCCCGGTTCTCCTATGCAAATGCACTGCTTGTCGGCCTTCCCAATTCCTCCCTCCACTGCCTTCAGATGATCCAGAACTCTCAATGGATTCCAAGCTATTTATTGCTGCATCGAAATTCACGAGCTGAAGCAGCTGCATATAAATCCACTGTGCATTGGCTGAATCCACTTTTTTTGTTCAATGTCTGATGATGCTGGTGTAACCACAGATATCCGACATTGATGTGCAACTTGTGTCAGACGATAGCTCCCCACTTTCAGTCTGGTGAATGAAGCAAATCAAGAGACTTCTGAGACTGGAGCCCATATTTACTGAAGTTGCTTTCAAAGGGGTTGCACTGTGCTCTTGGAAAGAACCAGAATTCAAGACAGGTTTGTGCAGAGAATCAAAGTTGATTCTGTGTGGAGGATTGCTTCTGTCAGATCTAAAGCTAGGCTGTGACTTGAATGTTGAAACTAAGAAGCTTTAAAACTCAAGTAAAACTCTCAAAATTCATTGATGAAACCAAATAGATTTTTTAGGCCTTTTTTTTTAGGCCATGGCCAATTTCAGAGAAGAGAGAAAGAGAAGAAAGACTTCAAGTTGCAATGACTACTGCTTCAGCTGAACGTCAGTTAATCCCATATGATGGGGTGATTCGGACAAAAAGGCAAGCTCCAATTCATTTATATTCTTACCAGTTTTAAAATATGACGGTGATTTTGAAAAAAATGCACACATCGTCTTTGGATATCCTCCTAACGTGAGAGACGATATACAAATGCAATTTTGTATTGTATATCTCAGCCATAAGCGATTCAGGCATTGAGATAGGAGATAAATTGTGATTGATTATCAGGGGACATCAGCCATTCCAAGCAGCCCTAGGCACAGTCAATGAGGGGGCAGAGGAACAGGGAGGAAAGAAGGAAGGGAATAGGAGGAGTTAAATCATGATTGATTATTAGCTGGGGATGCCCGTGAATGGGTGGAGCCTTTCCATTCACAAGCAGTTTTAGGTTGTCAATCACCAGGAAGCCCTACTAATTAGTCACCTTCTTGGCCATTGATGGCACAATAGTAATCCTTGCATTTGATATAGTGCTTTTCACGCCTTATCAACGTCTCAAAGTGCTTCACAGAATATACTGTACAGTGAATTGACTGTATATTTTGTGGCAAATAACTCGGGAGGAGGGCAAGGATGAACAAAACAGCCCACCTGATGCGTCCGTTTTAAGCAACTTCCACTGTATTTGTGGTAACCTCAGGAGGAGGGAGGCCTTATAACCTACCTTATAACAAGGTTAGTGCTTCTGCACGACAACGTCACCAATCACACGACTGGTGACAAACTGCGTGTACACAACAAGCTGCCTGGCTTCAGATCATGTATTTGTGCTTCAAGATATGTCATCCATCAAAACCCATTTCCCTAACACATTTTGAAGAGCAACAATGGGAAAATTGAGCAAGATTTCAAGACTGATGATGAATTTGATTGGCACAATATCAGTATTTTTCATTTTTAGGCAAAAAACATCACGTTATTAGTAAGCCCATGTTATAACAGGGTTTTACAGTACAGGTACTCCGCCCCAACCGCGTTTTTTTCTACTGCGAATTTCACTTATCCACGTCGGCTTGCTGCGACAACCCTTGCTAACCATGGCAATGGGTTTTGCTTATCCACGGGTTTCAATACTAACACTAGCGTTTGAACACTAGGATCCAGTTGCATCACCCAACCACAATGTCGCTTCACGCTCGCATTTAGCGCTAGGACCCAGTTGCGATGTCACAATCAACCTGCCACAATGTCGCGTCTCTCTTAAGATTAAGGTAAATAACATGAATTTATTGTGGCTTCTCCGCATCCCCCCAACCCCTCCATGTCACCCACCACACCACCTTCTCTGTTGATCTCTCTCTCTCTGATTTCTCAGGATTGCTGCAGAATCTGGCAGCCAATGCTCCCAAACTTACTCCCCCTATCCCCATGTTTCCCATAGGGCCCTGTATTTTCCAACCACAGTTTTACTAACCGCTGAGGTTTTCAAGAACTTATCTCCCGCAGTTGGGGAGGGGTACCTGTATTTGTATTTCGAAAAGTTCAGAATACTCCACTTACCATCTAATCTGGGGCCTCCCCCATATCTAGCGTAGAAGATGTCTGCTGCTTTCTGGGAGATACGTTTGACATCGCAGATTTTATCAGGATTCAGGCCTCCATGTGCACACAGATTGCAAGAATTATCAATTGGTTTGGTTACTGCCGAGTCATCCAGCCATTTCCGTAGCCAGTCCACAGGCACAAATTCATACAGCTCATCTACAATAAAGTAAAGCAATCACTTAGCCTGTGCTTGTTACCTTACAGATATTTGACCAGAGCTTTTTTAAAGTGGTATACTGAGAGTGTTCCCGTTGCACTAATACAGCTTGCAGCAGTTTCAATCCTGGCAGGGCAGTCAATCAATCCACTAGTATTCACAACTAACATTAGCTTTGAAACTCCAATTTAACTCAGTGCTTCCAGTCGACTCGATTTCTCTAAATGACTGCTTAACCTCTTACCAAAGTAATCAATTGTTTAGAAATGCCACTCCACACATTACAATCATATTTGCCACCCTTTACTTCTCACATGACTTTCCTAACGTTTCTCAATAAAATGAAATCAAGTTTGTTCACAAGTTACATATTAATTTAAGGTAGATGTTCAAACCAACAGAGCTTTTTGACCAGATTGAGGAACAATGAATAATGTCATAAATGAACCAGCAAGAACATGTTCTGCAGAATTACTGCCCAACCCACAGAGAAAAGCAGCACAATATCCACACATGCACCTCTACCAAACTACACCAGATGCTTTCCAAATATGGTGCACAGAAATTATTAGTCAGTGGAGTTTTGTGTAACTTGCAATTCCATTCCAAACCTTACACGACTGAACTCTTAATTGAAAGGCTCAACTGACAGAAGTGGTTCCACTGTTCCACTTAATCACAACTCTATTGGGAATTAAATATTGATAATTGGTATTTTTAGTTCTATCTCAGCTAAACAGCCTACTTACATTTCCATCTACACCTCCAGCATTTTATAACACTCCCTCATCTCTCCCCAATCTTGTGTCCAATGGAAACCAGTTGAGTACTGAGTTAAATCTTCATGGCTGCCCCTCTCTAAATCTTGCCTGGAATACTGATGCCAATTTAAATAGAAGCAAGATGCTCTAAATTCAAACGTCCAAATAGTCTCACCAACAATTTATGCAAAACTGGAATAAAATATTTCAACATAAAATGTGATTGAGATGTATCCCAGTACATGATTAGCTTGAACAATTTTGCAATGATGATATCCTTTAGTGATCACACCCCAAATTATTTTCCTTTGTTGCCTTTACTAGAGACCCTTTTGGCATCATGACTGACTGCTTCTAAATTCATAAAAGATTTTATGGGCCACTGCTCCTGACCACAATATGATGGACACATTACTAGGCAAACCCAGCTATATTTACATGCAAATGTCCATCTAAGTTATTGATGGTTAGTTGGCAGGTACATTCTAAAAATATTGACCACAAGAACACTTTTTCCTCAAATATATTGTGTCATATGGGTACACAGAGAAACTGAAAACTGCAATTGCACTTGTTAAACTTACAGACCTTCTTTAGCTGGTAACATGTTAAAGAGCTCTTGCACCTCCTCATGCTTGGCCTTGCCTTTGTCCACACTCTGCTTCCGCATCTCAGCCATTTCCATGCACCACTCCTCAAACTTTTTGTTGTCTCGCTCAACCATTTTCTGTAAATGTGCTGCAAGGCGGGAAAAGGCAGTTTAGTGCCATGGCTCTTCTAATTAATACACAAATAAGGCCTCATACCAAAGGAAAAATATAATCTGAAATCTGTGCCCAGAGCCCATAATAATTCAGTTGTGTTGTTCTCAAGTCACACACAAACATTTGCTAGTGTTACTTGAATTATCTTAACATAGAAAGAAGACACCGTTAATGTAGAAATAGCTTAGTCACCCATTTCTAATATAATGTATACAATTGAAGTGACATAGGTGAGACTTTATAGGCTCCATAATTTAGGATCATGATTCTTCTATCAACATGATTATAATGAATGTTAATAAAAGTAAAACATTCCCTTTTCTTCAAAGCTCAAAACTCTCAGCACCAACTCTCATGATCCCTTTTATTCAGGCGTAAGCATCAAGTATCACTGTTGACTATTTCAAAGTCACCAAAATGCTTTTCCGGAATAACCTGTCAACGCTGCGAGATGCTGACTGACGTATGCTACATATGAATATTCCTCCTTTACTGAGCACTTATGGGAGTTACAGCTCATTACCAAGTAGTGCTTACATTCAATAAATGTAATCAGTAAATGCTGCAGAAGTATTTTATGCCTGATTCATAAATCTATAACTTTAACATTAACATTCAGTGCTTTAAAATGCTAATGGAAATATAGAATCTTTTCCTAATTTTTGCTAGCACTTGAAATTCATGTAAAAAAATTTGCAAAGCAAAAATAATCACTTCAGAGAATTTACCTGGGAGCTGAACACTAATATCCTTCTCCTTGCTCATTTCTCCCTTCCTCCTGTACACCAGCATGTAAGCATTCCTTGAACAATGAACGCCTTTAACACATTTGGGTTTTCGTGTCTGTGACTTTGAAGGCTCTGCTACATGAGAAAAAAACAACACAAAACTAAGAGCCAGCATAACGCAACTCAATGCACAAAGGCACCAAGAACACAAAGAACAAATCTAATAATAGTAGAATTGCTTAGTAAATTATTACTTTCACAAACTAGCTTTCTGTGCTTTTATCATAATCCAAGTTATCTGTGATTAGTATTAGGTTAAGTTTTGTGCAACAACATTCCAGAAAGGAATTTCAAAAATGAAACGAACAATGGCCTAATTCTTTCCTATTTGTACGAATGAGGAATTGCTGGTAAATATATTTCATTTGCCTGAATTTGAAAGCAGTGTGGAACTGCTTCATGTGAAGTCAGATTAGTGAATGGGTTTATTCACTCACAAACCAAGAACACATGACAGTGAATAGCACACTTCAGTTGTGGAATAATTAAAGTTGGGAATGAATATGCGTCACACATATAACCTGCCAGGACTTTATCTTGTATTTAACTTGTGATTCATTAGGATAAGGTCACTTATGCGTTTTTTTTAACAAGACTGATTCAGAGGATTGTTATGGTATGGAATACATTATGAGTAGCTTTCAAGGATGGAATGATAAAAAGCATTTAAAATGGAAATGGATGAGCATCCGAGCAGTTAAAACAAATCTGAAAAGAGCTGCAAAGTGGGGTTAATTTAAAAAAAAACAGAAAAACAGGCAAAATGGAACAAAGAAAATAAGCTTTTTGCTGACTTTTTTTAAATGGTTTTATGGTTAAATGCAACTACTTAAGAAATGAGATTTGCCCTGGAGTCTTAGCTGAACTGCCTTAATTTGTTGATCCATAGAGCCTCAGGATGCCAGGTTTGCTGTAAATGGTGGATGGCCGACACCCACATATCACCAAGACAGAGTAGCATCAGTGGGTCAATGTTGCTAGGATAAGACACCAAGAAGAAATCTTGTCTGAAAGAATTGGACAGTTAATATCAGAAACACTAGCAACTTACCAAGATCTTCCTCTATCCCTAACTGAAGCTTCTTCCCTTCCATCTTCTCAATCTCCTCATCATTAAATTTGTACCAGTCACCAGTCCGGTCATCTCGTACGTGTGCAATATAATGGCCAGAGTAGGCGCTCACTCCTCTATGGATCAGCACTGCACTCAATTCATAAACAGTGCTGACATCTGGCAAATCCGATAAGGAAAAAGACAATACAAGACATAAAGACTCCCAATAGTAACTAGCAAAAGTATCTCATTTTCTAAATAATCCATATTTTGTAATTTTCCCTATCCCATTATTCCTCCATAATGGACTATGTACCATTTCATTAAAATTACACAGGTTGGAAAAAGATACCTATACAAAAACTCCACAATAATAATAATTCATTTGATAGTGCCTTATTGAGATGTCTCATAGCGCTTCACAGAATATAAAGTAAATTGACTATTTTGTGGGTGACATTTGGCAGCCAATTGCACATAGCAGTGTCCCACAGTCATAATTTTTCCAAATGATAATATTTTATAATAAAATTGACATTTTCAAAGTAATACCTAAAACATTGGTTGTGACATTTGTTTAGAATGAAAGGTTGGAAAAATTGGCTGTCTTTTAAACCACCAAAATTGCCAGTGACGGAGACAGAACTTTTTTTTTACAGTTCCAGTGAGATGAGCAGAATTTATAACCAATCTTGTGGGTTTCCAAGAGAACAAATGACACACTGATTTTGGTATACAAGATCAATTAAAATTAACACTAACCCTCAAATACAAGCATGATCGCAATTAAATTGATGCCTTCATGCTTTGGCAAATGTTTCAAATGAGCTTGCAACAAATCACTACTGCCATCAAATGTAAATCATATAAAGTACATATACAGAAGCCATTTTTAGATTTTTTGGTGTTTTTTTTTTCATTTTTAATGGTCTGCATCTTGAGACAGATGAAAGAAACACTGTATGCTTCTACAAACGTGACAATTATGCAGCCACCTGGACATAATGTGCTGATCTTCATAGGCTCAGCTTGAGTGTTTGCACAAATGTAATTTTGTTGTTGTTGGGTAAAAAACTGGCAACATCTTCAGCTCCGGTCTGTTCCATGTCCCCCGACCAACCCAACCTACCATCGGTGGCCGGGCTTTCAGACTCTCTGCCCCCACACTCTGGAACTCCATCCCACAATCCCTTGCCTCCCTCAAGGCCAGGCTCAAGACCGTCTTCTTCTGCTGCCCTCCCAACTCTCTCCCTGCTGCCCTCCCAACTCTCTCCCTCCCCCTACCCTGCCCCTCTCCCTTGCTCAGGTCCCAACCTGACTGTTCAGTGCTTTGGGACGTCCTCCAGACATGAAAGGCACTCTATAAATGTAATTTTGTTGTTGTTGTTCACTGGAGAAGCAAGCAAATGTGCTTTGAAGTTGTAATGTACGCTGGTTACATGTTGAGACACCCTTGGCTACAATAATTAAATAGAATGAAAGATGACCTCAGCTTCACATAATACTACTTGCTTCACATTCCGTAGTCTCTCCTGATCCCCAAACTGCTAGTTACCATTTTGAGTCAAGTTGCCAAATTGGGGAATGTGGTGGTGAGGGGGGCAAAGATTAAAAAAAACTTCCAGTGGAATGCAGCAGATGAAAGATTATTTGCAATTGAAATTAAGAACACAGACCATTGTTTCAACGTGACTGTCAGTCCAGTGTAAAGAGCCAGCTCCTACTTTCAATTCCTTCTCTAGGCAGCCGCCAGTGACCCAAATTACCAAGGGAACGGGACTGAATTTAGAGCACTTTCATGGAACCTCAGCAAACACATCAATCACTTTTACTGCCTTCGCACTGAAAAACAATCTCATATTTTACATTTAGTACTATGCTTCCCTGTTCCACATGCGGACAAAAGTAGACTGTGGCAATTCTTGAGAAGCCTTCTGGCTAATGCACTTGTGATTTCCTGCTGAGACGAACATTCAAACAGCTGCCATCTCAGTATCAATTTAATTTGATGAAGCGCCAATCCTGAATCTGAAGTCACAACATATTAATTAGCAGTAGTACCTTTTGATAGAATGAGCGCAGGAATGGTGGACAGTGTTTACTAAAGAGATAACATACCAAGTAGAAAGAGAACAATTACAAACTCCTGCATATGCTGGAAATCTGAAACCAAAACCAAAAGTTGCTGGGAACACTCAGCTGGTAGAAAGGGAAATTGTTCACAAAATGAAGATCTTGGATCATTAAATGTGTGTTTAACTTGGATGTATGTAATTCACTTGGACTTCAACAAGATAATTCCTTCTCTCAACTTATGCAGTGCAAACCTGCAATGAATGCCCAGAGATAAGAGTCAGTATCTGTTGTTCTTTTGCACAAAATTCATTTGGAAAGTTAAAGGTAAACTTCCGACTGCCATTACCTATCTTTTATGAGATTACCTATCTCATTATTTATCAACACAGTCAAACTTCCATACAAATGAAAGGGCCCCTTCCCACACTGCTACATAAACACATACTTATTTTCCACTTTTCTCTCCCTCAACCCACCCACACACTACCCGCCAAAGTGTTTGTTCTTTGCACAAGGCCCTTGTTCTGATATTGCTGGGCAGTTCTTTTGAAGTATGTTTCATTATTCAGGCCAAGATGCAGGGAAACCAAATTACAAAGAGTATGAGTTCCAGGACAGAGAAAGTAACAAAAGGACAGAAGGACAAGCAAGAGTTTTGTCTGCATCAAAGTACAGTTAATATGCAACCCTGAAGGTAACTAGTATTCTATTACCCAAGTTCAATATCGTCTTCCTTATTTTATGAAATCAACTGTCTCCAGTTATAAAGCCACTATCCATCGGTAGGAGAAAACTATCTCAACAACAACTTGGATTTATATAGTGCCATCCACACCGGAGGGTGTCTCAGAACGCTGCCCAATAATGGATCATGGGGCCGAGCCAGGGGGAGGAGGAAGAATGTGACCAAAAGCGTGGTCAAAAAGAAAGATCGTTAGCTGAGACCTGAAAATAGGAAGAGAGCGGGCGAGGCGAAGGGAGTGAGTTCTTGAGCCTCGGGGCATAGTGGCTGAAGGCACAGCTGCTGATGGTGGAGTGGAGGATTCGGGGGACAAGGAGGAGGCCAAATTCGGTGGAGCAAAGGCATTGTTGTGAGGAGAGGAGGTCAGAGAGGTAAGGGGTGTGCAGAGGAGTGGAGGGATTTGAAAGCAAGAGTGAGGATCTTTAAATCGATCTTCTCCAGGACAGGCCAGTGAAGTCTGGCCAGGACTGGGGTAATCGGGGAGCAGAATTTGGTATGCGTAAGAATGCAGGCGGCAGAATTCTGGATGAGCTGGATTTTATGAATGGTGCCGGAGGGGAAACCGGCGAGAAGGGTATTTAAATAGTCCAGCCGAGAGGTGACAAAAGCATGGACCAGAGTTTCAGCAGATTTTGGGGTGAGATATTGGCAGATCTGGACGATAATTGGGGGTCGAACCTGATGCCAAGGTTGGGTGTATGGGTTTGAAGAATTTTAGGGACAGGTCAGGTAGGTGGAGGAGGTGAAAGCTGTGGGATTGAAGATGTTGACTTGAGCCAAAGAGTATGGTTTCCGTCTTATCAACACTTAGCTGAAGGAAATTCGTGCTCATCCAACACCTGATGTCTGACAGGCAGACTGATAGAACTTCAGGGGAATAGGGGTCGCAAAGTGAGGTGGCAAAATAGATTTGGGGGACATCCATATACATATGGAAGTGTACCCCCATGGCTGCGGATGACCTCAAGAGGGAGCATGTAGATAAGGATGGTTCCTTGGGGTACCCCGCAGGTAACCGGGCGAAAGTAAGAGGAAAAACCCTTCGTGGAGATGTACTGCTGGTAGTGAGGTAAGACTTGAACCAGGCGAGTGCGGTCCCACTGAGGTGGATGATGGAAGACAGGTGGTGGAGAAGGATGCTGTGATCGACTGTGTTGAAAGCGGCTGAGAGGTCCAGGAGGACAAGGAGGCAGAGGGAGCCCCGGTCACAGATAGAGAGGATGTCATTTGTGACTTTCACCAGTGCAGTCTCTGTATTGGGGGAAGGGCGGAAACCGGACTGGATAGGAAGTGGAAGGAGAGTATGGGTACCGGAGACAGTGGTGGTGGGACGGGATGGAGAGGGGTGAGGGTATGCAAGGGTGTCTAAACAGTTAGGTAAACACTACAGCCTGCTATCATGCACCTCAAGTTAAGAGCATGAATTTCTATATTTTGGGAGGGTTCTGTCTTGCTTCAGCTACGTAGGGAGACGGAGTTCCCCCATCTCTGGAGAGAGAGCTCGACGGTCACCTTTCTTTGTCTCCACTGACTGATCAATGAATGACCCAGAAGGCTTGATCAGCTTCAGTGGGCCTTGAGTGAACCTGCTGTATTCCTCAAAGCCAGCCTCTTCCATCCTTTTCAGGGTGCACTCATCTTTTAGCTTCAATGCACAATTTGATGAAATCCATGGAAGTTTTTTTTTTCTTAAACTCTCTGGCTAGCACAGAACCTTTCCTGGGCCAGACTTATTTAATATAAAGCATTATATGATAATCAATCATAGATGTGATTATCTATGTAGGGCAAGTTAGCTGATGCAACTGGACTTAAAATCATTTCCCAACTCACCTAATAGAGACTGAGCAACTTGCACTTAAGAATGGTAAGAATCCTTACACTTGATATAGTGCCTTATCATGTCGTTGAGACATCTCACAGAATAAATTGTAAAGCAGTGACTGTATTTTTGTGGGCAAAATGCAGTAGCCGATTGCGCATAGCCAAGGCAGCACCTTTCGCACAAGAAAACATACAAGAGATTGGAAGCCTGAACAAGTAGAGGCTATAAAGGAAGGTGGCCACAAGATCAGTCATAATTTTTTGAAAAAATTCATGCTTTGAAATCAGAGAAAGAAGGTTTAAGGTGGAGATTTAAGGATGTATTCTTAAAAATGAGGCAAGGAAGCTCATCCACCTCGGTGGGGCAGATGTTATGTGGCAAGTGGGAGGGCAGAGGAGCATGGCCATCGGAGATCATAGCAGTTGGGTGGGATAAGGCAGTCAATATATTTAAAATTTAGAATGAAGACTTTAGAATCATAGAATCATAGAATTTTACGGCACAAAAGGAGGCCATTCGGCCCATCTAGTCTGTGCCGGCTCTTTGAAAAGAGCGATTCAATCCCACTGCCCTGCCCGCTCCCCATAGCCTAATAGACCCGTTCTCCCTAAATAAAGATCTAATTCCCTTTTAAAAGTTGTTATCGAATCAGCCTCCACCACCTTTTCAGGCAATGCATTCCAGATTCGAACAACTCGCTGAGTGAAAAAATTTCTCCTCAGCTCCCCTCTACTTCGCCTTGAAACTATTTTAAATCTGTGACCACGAGTCACAGATTCACCCACGAGTGGAAATAGTTTTTCTCTATTTGCCCTGTCGAAACCCCTCATGATCTTATAAACCTCTATTAGGTCTCCCCTCAATCTTCTCTGCTCCAGAGAGAATAACCCTAGCCTATCTAGCCTCTCCTCATAGCTGAAGTCCCTCAATCCTGGCACCATCCTAGTAAATCTTCGCTGTACCCTTTCCAATGCCTTCACATCCTTTCTGTAGTGTGGTGACCAGAATTGAACACAGTATTCCAGCTGAGGCCTCACCAAAGTCCTAAAGAGGTTAGTCAGCACTTCCTGACTTTTGTACTCTATACCCCTATTTATAAAGCCTAGTATCCCATATGCCTTCTTAACAGCCTTGTCTACCTGTCCTGCCACCTTCAACGAGTCACTAACACAAATCCCCAGGTCTCTCTGTTCCTTTACACCATTTAAAATTGTACTATCTAGCCTATATTGCCTCCCTTCATTTCTTCTCCCAAAATGCATCACCTCACACTTCTCTGCATTAAACTTCATCTGCCATGTGTCTGCCCAATTTACCAATTTGTCTATATCCTCTTGCAGATGGCTACTATCCTCCTCACTGTTTACTATTCTCCCTAACTTAGTGTCATCTGCAAACTTGGAAACTGTACTCCGTACACTGAAGTCCAGATCATTGATGTAGATTACAAACAGCAATGGTCCCAAAACTGATCCCTGTGGCACACCACTGCTCACTTCCCTCCAGTCTGAAAAACAGCCGCTCACTACAACTCTCTGCTTTCTGTCTCGCAGCCAGTTGTGGATCAACGCTGCCACTGTCCTTTTTACGCCATGGGCCTTTAATTTCATAATAAGTCTCTCATGTGGCACTTTGTCAAATGCCTTTTGAAAGTCCATGTAAACTACATCAACTGCGCTACCATTATCCACCCATTCCGTTACCTCATCAAAAAATTCTATCAGATTTGTAAGGCAAGATTTGCCTTTAACAAATCCATGTTGACTGTCCTTTATTAGCCTATATCTTTCTAAGTGAAGATCTACCTTGTCCCTGATTATGGACTCTAGAAGTTTGCCCACTACCGACGTTAGACTGACTGGTCTGTAGTTACCAGGCTTGTCCTTCTGCCCCTTTTTATACAAGGGAGTAACATTAGCTATCCTCCAGTCCTCTGGCACCACCCCTGTGTCCAAGGAAGATTGAAAGATCGTGGCCAGAGTCCCTGCTATTTGCTCCCTGCTATTTGCTCCCTGCTAAGTGCCTCACTTAGTAACCTAGGGTGCATCCCATCCGGACCAGGTGACTTATCCACCTTGAGCGACGTCAACCTTTTTAGCACTTCCTCTCTGGTTATAATTATTCTATCCATTTCTCCTACCCTCTCCTCTAATACCATGGCATTGGCTGTTTAAAAGTCAAACCTCTGGGAGCCAAAGCAAGATGAGGGTTTGGGGCTTGTGAAGGCCTGTTACGGGGCCGTGGAGTTTTGAATGATCTGGTGCTTGTGAAAGACTGATCTTGGAATGCTGGCATTGCATAAATGATGTCTGCAAGCAACAAAGGATTGTATGAGGATTTGGGCTGCGTTGGGGGTGATGTAGGGATGCCTCTGTAGGCAGCCATGTTGCAGAGATTGAGAAAAGCAGCTGGTCAAGGACTGGACAAGTGAGGTAAACAAAACATGGGAACTACAGGCCAGTTAGTCTAACGTCAGTCGTGGGCAAACTACTAGAATCTGTCATCAGAGACAAGATAGATCTTCACTTAGAAAGATATAGGCTAATAAAGCATGGATTTGTTAAAGGCAAATCTTGCCTTGCAAATCTGATAGAATTTTTCAATGATGTAAGAATGGGTGGACAAGGGTAGCGCAGTTGATGTAATTTACGTGGACTTTCAAAAGGCATTTGACAAAGTGCTGCATGAGAGGATTAATAGGAAAGTAGAGGCCCACGGCGTTCAAGGGACAGTGGCAGCATGGATCCATAACTGGCTGTGAGACAGAAAGCAAAGAGTTGTGGTGAGGGGCTATTTTTCAGACTGGAGGGAAGTGTGCAGTGGCGTCCCCCAGGGATCAGTTTTGGGATGACTGCTCTTTTTAATCAACATCAATGATCTGGACTTGGGTGTAGGGTTTCCAAATTTGCAGAAGTTCGGGAGAATAGTAAATAGTAGGGTCTGGCGATACGATATATCGGTTATATCCGATATAATTTTCATATCGATATGCCGATATAAACATTTTTTAAATATCAATATACCGAAAAATCGATATATCGAAAAAAAAATCGGAATACGCATGCACTGAACTACAAGACCCAGAATGCTCATCTCTCACGCGCGCGCATGCGTAGTACGAAAACCCCCAAAATATCGATATCTCGGTATATCTCGATATGAGCCCATCGATATATATATCTAAATCGGAAATTTTCCATATCGACGGACCCTAGTAAATAGTGAGGAGGATAGTAACCATCTGCAAGATATAGATAAAATGGTAAAGTGGGCAGATATATGGCAGATGAAGTTTAATGGAGAGAGGTGATACATTAATGTATGATACATTTAATGGTGTGAGGTGATACATTTTGGGAGAAGAAATGAGGGGAGGTAATATAGGCTAGATGGTATAATTTTATGGGGTGTGAAGGAAAAGAGAGACCTGGGGATTTGTGTTAGTGACTCTTTGAAGGTCAAAAAGTCAAAGTCGTTAAGAAGGCATATGGGATACTAGGCTTTATAAATAGGGGTATAGAGTACAAAAGTCAGGAAGTGCTGACTAACCTCTATAAAACTTTGGTTAGGCCTCAGCTGGAGTACTGTGTCCAATTCTGGTCACCACACTATAGAAAGGATGTTAAGGCATTGGAAAGGGTGCAAAGGTTTACTAGAATGGTACCAGGATTGAGGGACTTCAGTTATAATAATAATAATCCTTGCATTTGATATAGCGCTTTTCACATCTTATCGACGTCCCAAAGCTCTTCACAGAATATACTGTAAAGTGAATTGACCGTATATTTATGGGCGAATCGTGGCAGCCAATTGCGCACAGCAGTGTCTCACAAACAGTCATGGATTGAAATGACCAATTTTATTATTGTGTTCTTATTGGACGGATTATTATTAGGCATGTGGAGCAAGGAAACTTGCCCAAGGTTTCACCCTGACCTGCCTGGACTCGAACACAGGTCTCACCAGCTTGCAAGACAAGTGCTCTAATCACTAAGCCACAGGAGCTCCATCTAGCCTTTCCTTATGAGAAAAGGCTAGATAGGCTAGGTTTATTCTCTCTGGAATAGAGAAGGTTGAGAGGAGAATGCACCTGGCTCAAATCCAGCCTCACGGTCCACCGGCCTATCTGGTTGGACCTCACATCTTCATACCTCTTCACCATATCCTCTGCCAAATTGTCCTTCTACACTAAGATAATCCTGGAGGCGAAGGACAAACCCTGGCTTCTCTTCTCCACCACCCACCATCTCCTCCATCCACCCTGCCTCGCAGATCCTCTCCTCGAACTCCTGCTGCGAGGAGATGCTAGATTTCCTTGTGACCAAAATCGAGGGAATCCGCTCTGCGGTCACTGTCCCCCCAATTTCCACCCCATCCCCACACCTTCGACTCCGTCTCCCTATCCTCCGTCATTGAGACCATCTCCTCGATGAAGCTCAACACCTGCTCCCTCGATCCCATCTCCACCCCTCTCCTTACCACCCAGCTGCACCTTCTAGCCCCTCTAATCACCGACACGATCAACCTGTCCCTCTCATCCGGGACCATTCCCATTTCCTTCAAAACTACCACCATCACCCCATCCTAAAAAAGCCTTCCCTCATTGCGTCACAGCTATCAAGCTACCGGCCCATCTCCAACCTCCCCTTCCTAGGTCCTTGAAAGAGTAGTTGCCTCCCAGCTCCGCTCTTTCCTCACAAAGCACTCACCCTCGACTCCAGGACTAATGCAGTCAGATCGCCAGGTCTGTCCGACATTGAGTCCTGGACGAGGGCAAATTTCCTACAGCTCAACGTCAACATGACGGAGGCCCTCCTGATTGGCTCACGTCAGCACATCTGCACCTCAGGCGCTGCCACCATCAGCATTCAAGGCTGCCCTCTCCACCTCTCAAAGCCAATCAGGAATCTGGGCTTCTTGTTCGACCCTGAGCTATCCTTCCTTCCCCCACATCCGCTCCATGACCGGCACAGCCTTCCATCACCTCCGCAATATTGCCAGACTCCGCCACTACCTCACCCACCACACCGCCGAATCTCTCATCCACGCCTTTATCAATTCCAAGCTTGACTACGGGAACTCTCTCCTTGTCGGCCTCCCCAGCTCCTCCCTTCACAGGCTGCAGATGATTTAGAATTCTCGTACCAGGCTTTGTGACCACATCACTCTCACTCATCTCCACTGGCTCCCCAACCCCCCAGAGGATCGAATTCAAGATCCTCGTCCTCACTTTCAAGGCCATTCACGGCCTTACCCTCGCCGATCTCTCTGATCTACTGTCTCACTATCAGCCTGCCTGCACCCTCCATTCAGCAGACTCAGGCCTGCTCCGCGTCCACTGCCCTAACCGCCCAACCAGCGGCGGCCGGGCTTTCAGCCTCTCTGCTCCCACACTGTGGCACTCCAACCCACAGCCCCCTCTGCCTCGCCTCCTCCCTTTCCTCCTTCAAGGCCAGTCTCAAGACCTTCCTCTTCGACTGCGCCTTCGTTAGTGCCTGACTAACTCTTCCCCCTCTCCTTCCCCCTACACTCCCCCCCGTCTGCTCAGATCCCGACCTGACTGTTCAGCACTTTGGGACGTCCTCTCGACATGAAAGGCACTTTATAAGTGCAATTTTGTTGTTTGTTGATTTTGTTCTTGTTCGAATCTGGGATGCATTGTCTGAAAAGGTGGTGGAGGCTGATAACAGCTTTTAAAAGAGAATTAGATCTTTATTTAGGAAGAACAGGTCTGTTAGGTTATTGGGAGAGAGCGGGGCAGTGGGATTAAGTTGCTCTTTTCAAAGAGCCGGCACAGACTAGATGGGCCAAATGGCCTCCTTTTGTGGTGTAAAATTCTATGATTCTATCAAAATTTAACATTGCTGTGCGCAATTTGGCTGCCGCGTTTTGTCCACAAATATATAGTCATTTTCTTCTGTGGTGCTGACTGCATCAGCTTCCCTGGTGTTCACTGCCCTGACCCATCCCCCTCTGCTCTTGGCCCTACCTGACTGTACAGCGCCTTGGGATGTCCCCACGACGTAAAAGGTGCTATATAAATGTAAGTTTCGATTGATTGATGAGCTGCAGTGAACACCAGGGAAGCTGATGCAGTCAGCACCACAGAAGAAAATGCTTTGCAGCTGTGGTTGTTGACATTTAGCTGACTTTTACAAGCCTTTTTAATCTTGATGTCTGACAGAAAGTCTGTCACAATACAGGAGGACAGAATTGTACATAGAATATCACAAAATCAACAAATGAAGTAAGAGACACTCTGGGTCAGTGGAATGTTCTGTACAATATGTTAAGAACCAAACAAAAATTGGTGTGAATATTGATGAGGATTTCTAAAACGTAACTATGGAACAAACAACCAGGTTCCTACCTAATGTTGGGAAAACATAGGTGTGTGGAGTAAGAAACAAATAACAATTTGCATTTATATAGCACCTTTACACTGGACAGCTTCTCAAAGTGCTTATTAGTGGTGGAGTCCAATGCTGAGCCAGGGGCAGCGGCTAGGTGAAGGAGAAAGCAGGTTAGAGAAGGGAGGGGGTGCCAGGGCATGAAGGGATTTAGATACATGAGTGAGCATCTTGAAATTGATCCAGTCAAGTGACAGGGAGCCAATGGAGTTTGACAAGAACTGGGGCAATTGAGGTAGGAGTTTAGTGCGGGTGAGAATGTGGGCAGCAGAATTTGGAATTAGTTAAATTTTGTGAATAGTGGAGCAGTGGAGACCAACAAGGAGGGCATTTGAGCAGTCATGGTGGGAGGTGCGAAGATTTTGTCAGATTTTGGAGTGAGGTAAAGCTGGAAACTTGCCTAAGGTTTCGTCCCAGATTGGGAATCTAACCTGGGTCCTGTCGCTTGATGTATCAAAGTGCTTCACAGAATGTACTGTAAAGTGTATTTTTGTGGGCGAAACGCGGCAGCCAATTGCGCACAGCAGTGTACCACAAACAGTCATGGATTGAAATAACGAATTTTATTATTGTATTTTTTTTGGAGGGATTATTATTAGGTGTGTGGAGTAAGGAACTTGTTCAAGGTTTCACACTGACCTGCCTGGATTCGAACACAGGTCTCATGCTTACAAGGCGAGTGCTGTTACCACTGAGCAACAGGAGCTGCACTTGAGGACACAACATTATGAAACCTTTGGGTTTATGATTGCCAAAGGTTGTGCCACACAAGTTATTAATTAATAACTGATCCTCAACACAGACCTATGGTCAACATGGTATGGCATAAACTGAGGTTTCTTTAGCCAATACCCAGTTTTGCACTCTAGGGCTTCAACAACAACAGCAACTAATAGTTATATAGCATCCTCCACACTGGGCAGCATCTCAAAGAGCTTCACAATGGTGGAGGCAGAGGGAGGGGAAAGGTGACTGTAAATGCGGTTGAAGAGAAAGAGTGCTAAAGATTAGAGGGATTTAAACACAAGAGTGAGAATCTTGAAGTCGATTCACTACGTGACAGGGAGCTGGTGGGGTATTTGGGGTATGATGTTTGGTACAGGTGAGAATGTCAGAGGCGGAGTTTTGGATGAGCTGAATTTTGTGAATGGTGTGAGAATGGCGAGGAGGGCTTTGGAGTAGTCGAGCCGAGATGAGGGAGTGATGACAGTGGTTTTGAGGGGGAGTGGGACTGATCTTGTTAATAATAATCCTTGCATTTGATATAGTGCTTTTCACATCTTCTAGACGTCTCAAAGCACTCGGGGTCGAGGCAGCAGATGGTGGGTTTTATTAAAGTGATGGTCGATGAGAGGGAGGAAGGAGAGATGAGGCAAATGAATGTTTGCCATGGTTGGAGCTGAGGATGCGGTGGGTGAGGGAAGATGGGATGGTGGTGGGCGACGTAGGATGAGGCTGCCAGGTTGATGTTGTCAATAATTCATGTCAAATATTTAAAGAGTTAAATTGTAAATGAGTCTAACTGCTTCTTCCCGATAGAATTATACAGCACAGAAGGAGGCCATTCGGCCAATTGTGTCTGAACCGGCTCTTTGAAAAGAAGTGTCTAAATCAATGCCACTCCACCCCATAGCCTTGCAAACCTGTCCACCCCAATTAACTATCCACTTCTCTCTTAAAAGTTGTTATTGAATCCATTCAGGCAATGCATTACAGATCCCAACAACTCGTTGTGTGAAAAAATGTCTCCTATCTCTCTTCTGTTTCTTTTAACAACTAATTTAAATCAGTATCCTCTGGTTACCGACCCACTCTTCATCATCAGAAATAGTTTCTCCTTGTTCACCGTATCAATTTTGAAAACTTCAATTAAGTCTCTTTTTAACCTTCTCTGCTCCAAGCTTCTCTAGCCGCTCCTGATAACTGAAGTCCCTCATTCCTTGTACCATACTGGCAAATCTCCTTTGCACCCTCTCCAATGCGTTAACATCCTTCCTAAAGTGTGGTGACCAGAACTGAACACAGTCTCCACCTGAGGCCTAACTAGTGTTTTATAAAGGTTAGCTCTGAACACAACTCAGACAAGAGGTTTGACCAAGGATGGTCCTTACATGTACTTTAATGTGTACCACACAAAAATGTGTAGCCACTTCTCTGATTTGGCAAGCTTATGCTTACTGAAATTCAAATAGGAGTATGACTCCAAAGGTCCTGAATTTGTTGAGATTGATTAACACCACAAGGGGGGCAAATTATGCAGTTGTGGGACATTGGTCTACCCTTCACAGGTAAGCAATCTGAGCAACAGACCGAAATGGAAAGGCAGGTCTATTTAATGCTGAGGAACTCAACAAAAATATAGATTTTAACGAGTTAAGGGATTTTGCCAGAATTTTGAAATGCTAGAATCTTATATGAAAAAGTTCAGAATATTAGTTTCCATATTGAACATCACTGAATGGGTAAAGGGTTTTAAAGCAAACAAATAATAATAATCCTAGCATTTGATATAGCGCCTCATCACATCTTCCAGATGCATCTAACGGCTTCACAGAATTTACTCCATGTCTTGTGGGCGAATTGAATGAATCATTACTACCAATCAACTAACAACCAGGATCCTACTTACTGCTAAGTAAGCAGAGGTGTGGAGTAAGGAAACTTGAAAAACATTTCGCTCTGCTTGGGAATCGAACCCATGTCCTCTCGGTTAGAAGGCAAGTGCTCTAACCACTAAGCTATGGCATTCCTAAACATCATAAAATGTTGATATAGGTGAGCTAGTGCCGGAGTGGATATTCCCAATTCCAGCATGTAGTTAAACAGGATCTAAATAGCCTCGATATAACCAAGTGTACTTTTCCCATAGCAGCTGGATTAGAACTGGCATTGTTACGATCAAAAGAATAAGGGACAGGGAAGGGAGAAAAGCAATTCCAGATAGAGTTAAGTCTAAAATTACTACGGATTTACATAGAAAATGATTTGAAATGCATTACCTTTCCTTTCAAGGTATGGACTTAGGTCTAAAACTTCAGGAAAGCTGATGTAAGAGTTCAGTTTTTTCTTGTGACCAGTTTGCCTGCAAAATTTAAATTGGATAAACTCAGTATTCAGGATTTGCAAAATAAGAATAATTCTTGCATTTGATCTAGCGCCTTTTAATAATAATATAATCCTTCCATTTGATATAGCGGCTTACCACTCGTTTGAGACGTCTCAAAGCACTTCATGTAATATACTGTAAAGTGAATTGACTGTATATGTTGTGAGCAAAATGCGGCAGCCAACTGCGCACAGCAGTGTCCCACAAACAGTCGTGGATTGGGTGACCAAATTACTATTTTTTAAGGGATTATTACCCCTGGAAAAGCCATTCACTAGTTGACTAACAGCCAGGTTCCTACTTATTGCTAGGAAAACAGAGGCGTGCAGAGTAAGGAAACTTTCCCAACGTTTCGTCCTGACCAGGAATCAAACCCAGGCCCCCTTGCTTGCGAGGTAAGTGCTCTAATCACTAACCTACAGGATGATTCAAGAGGAAGTCTCAAAGCGCTTCATGGCATTTAAGTGACTGTATATTTTATAGATTTGTAAAATCTGAAGGAATTTTCTAAATGTATAATAAAAGGAAGTCAAGTAGTTATTGAAACAATTGTACATTTATTTAGTAAATGGGCAAGAGTAAATTCCTAAACATGAAGCTTGTGAAAAGAGCCTTTGCATTAGCAAGATCTCGGGACCTGCATTTGCAGAAAATGGTGAGCAAGTCCCAATTGTTAATCAAACCAGAGATGGTTGAAAGCAGATAAGTTTCAACTATCTTCAGTTTTGTTCTCCTCATATGTAACATGTAGTTCAACCTCTGCATTCAAATAAATTAGCCATCGTCTTCTAAACAAGCCAACTGTAAAACTTCCTCATTTAAACTTGGATTTTTATAGTGACAGAGCATATCAAAATGCCTCCAAGAACTTCAGAATCACTGGCAAACATAGTCACTGGTTTTGTAGGCAAAGAAAGCAGTAATTGCACCAAAAAGTTCACAATCAGTAATGAGGTGAGATGATTAATCTGGATTATTGGCTAGGAGAATAGGATAAACTTGGGAATTGTAGTTTGTCCCGTTTCTTTTCCAACTGTGTCACAGGATCTTTAGAAAGAGTTTGATACTGCACACCTAGTGGACAGTTGTTATTAAGATGCTATTAGTGTAAAGACATCAAGGTTATTTCATAGGAATTCTTTTGAAGACATAAAAAACGAAGAGTTGATATGCTGATCAAGAAACATTCAAACTCCAACTACTCTAGGTTAGAAGGGATCAAAGAATGAGGAAGTCAAAACCAAAGACAAGTAATCCAATAATGCATGTCATTCATTCAACCTCCACATACGTTAACACTGTAAAATATCATGTGATTATAACTGATTGTCTCCATGCCTAACTATCTGCAGCACAGCTCAGGAGAGGAGGAGCTGAACAAAGTCAGGAAATAATTTTTAGATGTGCAACCAGTGCTGCTTTATACAAACAGTAGCAGCTATGGGCTGATAGCCCTTGTGGGGAGAATATCCTAAGAGAACATCAATAATAGTATAGTAAAAGCCTGTTTATCCGGCACCCTCGGGACCTGGCCAGTGCCGGTTAAGCCGCATGCCGGATATTCGGAAGCCAACTGCCGAAAACCCACCACAATTTATTTTAAACATACCATATTAATAATAGACTAAATAACAGAATATTGTATGGATACTTACCAACAAATATTGATTACAGTACATAAACACAGCAAACAATCACAAAGCAAACTTCTACAATGATGGACGGAAGAGTTTTTTTTTTACTTAAAGGGGCAGGCACTGTCAGTTTTTACTATCTTTCTCTCCTTCCCCCTCTCTCTTTCACACACATACACAGTCTGGCATTTCAATGGCTCCAAACCCAACCTCCCTCCACCCTCCACCCCCCCACACCTTCCCTCTCTCGCCTTCTCTGACCCCATACCAAAACAGTCTGACATCTCAATGGCTCCAAACCCAACCTCCCTCCACTCCTCTCATTTTCCATCTAAATTAATCAAATCACCCCCTCTTTTTCTCACCTCCTCTCCCCCAACTCTCTCTCCCCCTCCTCTCTCTTTCTCTCCCACTCTTTCCCTTCTCACCTTTCTCTCCCCCTCCCACTCCTCTCCCCCACTCTTTCCCTCTCTTTGCCCCCCCCCACCCACCCTCTCTCTCTCTCTCCCCTTCTCCCACCCCCCACCAAAACAGTGTATAAACCCACAATACTGTCAGGCTACACAGGCAATATAGTATCTGTCAGAGACAGGGTGAAAGAAAGGGTAGAGATAGAAAGAGAGAGGGAGAGATAGAGAGGAAAGAAAGAGGGAGAGAAATAAAAAGAGGGAGAGAGAGGAAAAGGAGAGTGCCTCTTTAAGAAGAAAGACTGGATGTGCACTACTGGCAGCATTCAGAACTAATCGTGCTGTACTCTAGTGCAACAATCGATTCATTAAATGTGCCATAGCGAATGTGAGGGATAAGATCCGGTTAATCGAATGGGGGATTTTTTTTGAGGTGCCGGTTATACAGAAGTTACGGTTGACCAGGTCACAGATAAACAGGCTTTTACTGTACAACAAACGTTTAAGGTAGTCCAGCAGAGCACACCCTAAACCAGTGGTTCCCAACCTCAGGTCCTGACCCAAATCAGGGGGTCCTCAGTAGAGTCGCGAAGAGTCATCAGAAAATTTTCTTTTTTAATGCTGAAAAGTGCCTGAGGCGACACTGCCGACCAATATGTATGAAAGACTGGATTAACGAGTTGCGCTAAATCCACAAAAAAGAAGCAGATACTGTCTTGGCTGAGCTTCGCTTCAGTCCCTAAGGGTCGGGAGGACCTATTGGTGGCCAATTTAGGATCGCAGCAAAACAAGGTTGGGAATCACTGCCCTAAACCTTTTATTCTGTATCCCTGATACAGCGGACGCAGTAATGCTAGATTCGAGGCCCTAAATTCCTTATGGTTTTAGCCTAAAAAATGTCTTCTGAAACTGGTTTCCAAATGAAGGTCATTTTAGAAAATTCTTCAATTTGGAACTTTTAACACAATGGTTACCCAAAATGGATTTAAGCATCAAAAAATGGCCAAACTGCTATATTGTACAGTACAGTCAAAGATACCTTCTTTCCCCACATCTGCTGAAATCTCCTTCATTAACTTGATAATTACTTGTAACTGTGCATGTACTATTTGGGGCAAACAGAATTTCCCCAACTGCTTCACGTTTCCACCAAATGGTGTGGCAGTCAAGGCAAACCCCCACTCCCTTGACTGCCACACCATTGGCAGACAAGCTTTGGCCTCTCCGCCCCCACCTGCTGGAACTCCATTCCAGTCCCTCCACCTCGCCCCCCTCTCTTGCCTCCTTCAAGACTCCTCTTCGAATGTGGCTTCGGTCACCCTCCTACCCCTACTGATCCCAACCAGAGGCAGCACCCTGGTATAAACTCTTCTGGCAGCAGGTAAAACAGCATCAGATCCTTGGCTCTGAATACTCTCCCTGTTTATAAAAATATTCTATATATGTACTTAGGGTCCGGCGATATATCGATAATACCTGATATAATTTTCATATCGATACGCCGATATAGACATTCTAAAAATATCGATATATCGAAAAACTGATATATCGAGGAAAAAAATCGGAATGCGTGCACACTGAACTGCAAGACCCAGAATGCTCATCTCTATACACAATGCACAGACTGAGGTGCAAAGCCGCCATATTGTATTCATAGTCCTCGAATACAATATACAGGTATGCAAGGGGAGAGAGACGGCTGGGAGGGGGGGGGGAGGGGAAAGAGAGAGACGGCGGGGGTGGGGGAAGAGAGAAAGACGGCGGGGGGGGGGGGGGGGGGGGGGGGGGGCGGGGGGAGAGACGGGGGGGGGGGGAGATAGACAGGGGGATGTGTTAATATACAGATAGATAGAGATGGGGGGAATGTGAGAGAGGAGAGAGACACAGACAGAAAAACACAGAGATGGAGAGAGTGAGTGTGAGAGACACAGAGATATTTACCTCCTGAGGAGATAGGCCCCAAATGTGCGCGCACCTTGTGACGCGCGCGCATACGCAGTACAAAAAAACCCGAAAATATCGATATTTCGGTATATCTCGATACGAGCCCATCGATATATCTAAATCGGAAAATTTCCACATCGACGGACCCTATATGTACTGCTAGGAATGAGTTCTTCACAGTAAATGGCATCATGGTGCAAAATATTAGGAGCGGATCCTTCACCGTCCAGTGTCTTGGGACATTCTTCTGACATGAAATGTGCTATACAAATGTAATTTGTTTTTCCACATTAAAATGAAAAGCTCAATTTTCAAATATAACATCAAAAATAGCTAGGATTGGAACAAATTTCCACACATTTTAGATGATTAGAAAAAGAATTAAGGGGGCTTTGGAATAATAACTTTGCACAAACGTTGTGCGGAATGTGGAATGCTCTGGCACAAACCAAAGTCGAGGAATTCATTTTTTCAAAACAGGAAATAAATAAATACAGGTACTTAATGAGGATGAATAACAAAAAGTATAGAGAGCAAGTTGGAAAGTGAGATTGGATTAGGGGGAGGAAAACAGCACAGACTTGGGCAAATTGGTTCGCTTCTTGACTAAGATTCTGTGATATGGTATCAACCATGGGCTGAGGTCAGAATTGAGAAACATCCACCCGCTGCATAGGAAGTTTTGTGCTTCCCTTCCAGGAACATTTCAGGTAAGAATGATATAGAAATCCTATTTTTTAAATTGTATTTAACTGTATTACTTAATTTCACTACATTTAGTTACAATGCAAACTTTAAATATCATTTTTAAATTATACTTTTTTTAAATCAAAAATTAGTTTAGGGAGTGAGGTCAGAAAGGTAGGGAGGTGACAAAGAGTGAAGGAATTTGAACACTAGATGTTGCCAACATGATAAGGCATGACACCAAATACAAGGATTATTATTATTTTTATGGATCCAGCTCCACCTCTCTTCCCATCACTCATATGAGACAGCATGGAGGCTCATCGGTAGAGAGGTAGTTAGAAGTTGGAAATGGATGAAATCATCTCCCGGGCCAGCAGAAGCCCACAGTTGGACCACTCAGATGTAAACTCTTCCGGCGGCATTTTAAACTGAATCAGGTCCTTGGCTTGGAATACTTTTCCTGTTTACAAAAATATTCTATATATGTTCTTCACAGTACATGGCATCAAGGTGCAGAATATCGCTTGCCCACCAGTTGGTCATGGAAATTCCTAATCACAACTTTTCAACCTGGCTGAAGGAATGGACCGAAGAAGTCAGATGTAGAGTTCTTTAGTCAATCCAATGCAACCATCTAACTTGTGTATCAAAAATAATACATCAGTTGCTGCGTATCGCTGACTGTTGGACAAACATGTTACAACAGCTTTCAAAAGTGTGGAAAAGAATTAAGCTACTCAAAAACAAAGTAGCTAGAACCAAATCAAATGAACTTTCATGTTCCATTGCCAACAAAGAAAACAAAGGGAGCACGACCAGAATGACAACTAAATGCAATAATACCTTTGGATGAGTTGCGCAACAAATTTGGGGAACCAAACTCTTCAGATGACTGAATCCTAGTACTTTTGCACCCATTTGGAAGACAGACAGCTTTTTTAAAAAATTAAAAGGTTGAACTAAAGAACAAGTGTGGATATATTGTGTGCAGTGAATTAAATTTTTCCAAATAATAAAGTTATATTTCTATCAATTCCTTTTAAATTCTGATAAATATGAATGGAAGAGACATTCAGCCAGTCATTCAGTCAGGGTCAGGACAATTAAGACTGTCCTTTTTTAAAAATAAACTGCTTATCACTTGACTTCCTGCTTAACTTGCAACTGATTCAATTCCCTTTCTAAAATTTCAACTGAGCAACTGTTTATTTTGCAAAGCAACACTTGATTCTACGAAGTTAAAGTGTGAAGAAATTAAATTTTGTCTGCAATTTTAAATAGTTTCTAAGGCTGAAAGATATAACTAAATGCAATGCACCAACTACTAAATTTTAATGTCTTTCCATATAAAGCTTCAAATTTAATGGAGATTCGTAAACAGTAACTCCTGCCGGTAGTGAATTGTGTCACAGGATCTGCAGGAACTCTATTCCAACAACTTTGGAAAGAGATTAAGACACTCCTGCAGAGCAGAATCTCAGGTTACAAACAGGTAGAGAAAAGATGTGTATGCTCTTTGCTTTCTAAGCCTTCCTTTCAAAATTTTATATGAATTAACCCAACTACTTGTCTGACAATTAAATAGACCCTATATTGTTTTTGTTTAACACCTCACCTAATTTAACTGTAATATCTATTTAATTGTCAGGCAGAGCAGATAGATTAATTCACATGCTGCAACTGCACTCCCACATTGGATTTATTATTAGCATGTCATCTCAACAGTACTTAAATTCTAGGGATTATGAACTTGAAATATCAATTAACAGTCTGTCTACTACTGACAATTTTTTTAATTCAAGATGTTTTTAAGACTGCAGTTCTTAAATTTATACAGGCCACAAGAAACCAAACTGTGATTGAACATACACCATGGTAATAAACTATAACCTGAAAGCCAAGTACAAATAGCATGTACATGATAGCAATGGTAGCAGCACAGTAAGATGACTGACCTGTCAAAGACAAACCTCAATAGTTGCAGATTGAGGGTGCGTGGAAGGTTGAGCAATTTAATCTTTCTGGTGGCATTCTGCTTGTCCTGGCATTTATCACAAAAATACCTGTTATCTCCTTCAAGTTTTTCCTCCTATAGTAAAATGTGGACAAGTATAAGTGGATTAAAAATACAAAGTAAATCCAACGTGCAAGGATTTGATGCTACAAACATTTCTGGGTTGCGACATTCTATTATTCTTTGTTTCCTTTAACAGAAAATCTTTGCTAGGTTTCCATCTCACAGATAAGATCAATGAAAAGGTGGGATCAAGTTAAGAACTGATCACCAAATCTTCAAACATTGTGAAAAGCTCCATGGGTTGGCTGACAGAAATACGACTTAATACTGTAATACCTTTTGAAGTTCAGTGGAAAAATAAGGTAAACTCTGAGCACAAGGCTACAAAGTTGAGCCCAAAGAGGCCTATGAACTAAAGCATATGGACAGAAGAATTCTAACTGGGAAATCACAAGTCTTTCTCTGAACATTAGCCGTTTAGTAAACCTTGCATTTGCATTAGTTACCTTCAGAAATTCTTCAACGCAATCTGTTAGTTGTTTGTGTCCTTGAATATTTAACTCCAACTCATAAAACCGGGATAACAACTTAGACTCCCAGCCACACTGATTACATCTGAAATTAAAAACAAATTTTCCTAATTAAACTGAATAATAATATTGCTTCCTTAAAGATATGTCCACTAGCATGTAAACCCTACATGTGGAATTATCATATTCTGAACAAAAGGCTCACTCTGATTTCAAGGTAACACATCGAGATTCTGCACCTTTAGGTGTCTATCCAGGTCAGGAGGCATTCCAGATCGGCAAGAATGTCTCTTAAGGTTTCTTTTCGTTATTCAGAAATATTTTCCTTCAACAACTTATATATCTATAAGTTATATTTCTATAAGTCTATATATTTCTTCACATAAAAAAATTTCTAAGCAATTCACAGAATAAGATCCAATTAGAAAATGGAGCCAGCTTCATGGACAAACAGATGACATTCATGATACTTGCACAAAGGAAGTTTGAATTTGGGGAAATTTGGACGAGGAGGGAATATAAGCCTGACTCAATGCAGACATGCAGTAAATGTAATGCTTATTTACTTCATTTCATTTACTTTCGCGACACTGATAAAAGTTCATACTATTTCATATAATCACATCTAGTCTCTAGACTGCACAACAAAGGAACAGCATTGGAATTAAATGGAACATTGAACACTTTTGAGATGCAGTAAAACATCTCACTCAGTGGAATGATTACAACATATTAAATTTCTTGTTAAGCATGCTTCTAACAACATGCTCTAAACTGAACTTGGAATAGTAAATACAAGCAATACTGCTCAACAATCTACACCGAAAAATATTTGGTGGGGTAGTGGGGGGGGAAGAGAAAAGGGAGAAACAGTAGGAGGTACAGTTAAAAAGGAATCTTTTTACAAAGGATTTTGAAATCAGAGGGAAAATTTTTGAGAGATAGTTAATGGACAAAGTGACTGACAGCTTTTGTGCCATTGGTAAGGCACAATAGTAATAATAAAATAATAATCCTTGCATTTAATATAGCTCTTTTCACATCTTCTAGTTGTCCCAAAAAGTTTTGCAGTATATTCTGTGAAGTGAATTGACTAAATGTAGTGGATGTATAGCAGGCCCAAGTTAGCAGGAGTTTGTAAGGGTAGTTCAAGCTCCCAATAGACAGTATAAGCATCAATTATAAAAGATTCCATTGTAATAAATCACTCCTGTTTCTGATACTATAATACAGAATGTGTAGTTTTAAAATTAATTGAGAACTTTTCACAACTACAAAAACATTTTAAGAGAAACGTCAGAGAAAATCTGCCTTAATTATTGGAAATGTAACTAATTACAAATTTAATTGGTAGAGTAGAATTGTACTGAAGTACACATGAGGTTTCAGTTTATCTTTCAATATTGGAACTAGTTGATGATCTGTGCTTTGTCTGAGCTTCTGGTCAAAACAGGATTATTTCTACACAGTCTAATAAATAACCAAACTTAGTGGTCTACATGTTCAGTCCTACAACCCAGATAAACACAATGTTCCCAGCCCCAAAGGAGTCAATAAATCAATCTCAACATTCACCACATCAACAAGTCACCCGTTTCAGGTTTTCCATGTTTCCTTTTATGCAATTATTTCACTTTTTTGCAATTAAAAAAGGACACCATTATATAGTCAGGCTCAAATCTCAGGATAGTTGGGCTGGGGGAAGGAGAAGCAATGTAGTTTTGGAGGTGCCGTCCTTCTGTTTAGACATGAAACCAACATCCCCTGCAATTGGAACAGAAGTTGTTGGGAACTCAGGTCAGGAAGCATCTATGGAGAACTGATGAAGGGTTGTGGATGGACCCAAAACAATGACTGACTTTCCTTTCTGCATAGATGCTGCCTGACCTGCTGAGGGTTCCCAGCAACTTGTTTTTATTTTCAGACTACCATCACCTGCAGTAATTTGTGTTTTATCCCTGACAATTTGTTCACCTAGTCACTTAATTTCACGGTAAAAATCATATGAATCACTTTAAGACGTCTCAACGACCGGGTTACATCAAATGCAAGGATTTTATTATATTTTGTCTACCACCCTTCAGGTGTACATTATGGATTTCAAAATAAGAAGAATTTGTTCCAGTGGTGTGGCCAATAATCCTTTGGTAGAACCTTACTGTCCAAAAACTGGCTGCTGTTTTTGCAACACGATAGCAATTGCTTGTGAAGTGCTTTGAGACATTTTGAATGTTACAGCCCAAACCAAGCACAAGGATTTTTACACTGATTTCAAGACAAGCGATGTGGAGTTTCAGGTTTCAGCACTTACACTGTCACATAGGCGTACTGTCCGCAAAACTGTTGCTGAATAATATTCTGTACATCAGGATTGTTCTGCTTCGAAAGGGTGTCTTCCAACAGTGACATAAAAAGCTTAGAGAACTCCTGAGCATCCTGCAAGACACAAGAACATGAGAATGTGTAGAACAAGGTATTCAGTCCAGTCTGAGGAACAAGCAAAGAAATCTAACCCAACTGTGGATTGGATTTCTGATGAAAGTTTCTGTAAATACACCCTAGATTCTGGTCTCCTTTCTCCCACAAATGCATCAACCCTCCAAAAGTATTCTACAATGGGAGTATAGTATTTATTTGTATGGGTTTCAAACTATTTTTATATTACTGGTCCACAGCTGCACACCTCCAATAAGATTATCCTAATATAAAATTTAAGAAAAGCAGTTACAGAAAATCTCACAAAAGATTTTCTTAAACATCTTGTCTTAAATTTCATATTCCCTGTGTGAAGACAGCCTACACGATCAGAGAGTCTTGTAGCACTGACTGCTTCCATTGACAAGAGATAATCCGTCTCAAAGGAATCTACCCATATAACAATGTGCATTTATATATTGCCCCAACGCAGGATAGCAGCCCAGAGTGTTTGAGAGGTGGAACACAACACAGAACCAGGGGAAGGATGAGGTGCGTATAGGAATGGTTGAAAAGGGTCTTCAGGTGTGACCTGAAGTTGAAGAGCTTGAGGGATAAAGGAAGTGGTCCAGAGTTTCGGGGCTGAAAGTGTGGCCGCCAGTGGTAGAACAGTAGGGACAAGCAGAAGGCTGGAGTCAGATTAGTAAAGGCAGTGGGTTGGGGTGACCAAGTTGTAGAGGTATGTAGGTGCCTAAGCACGAAGGGATTTGAAAACAAATGTAAGGATCTTGAAATTGATCCATTCGGTGATAATGATCTAATGGAGCCTGTCGAGAACTGGTGTGATAGGGGTATGGAGAAAGGAAGGCGGTCCTAGTAAGGGGCTCGAACTTGACGCACGGGTTGTCTGAGGGATAGGCTGGGGAGATTGAAGAGGTCAGAACCGTAGGATAGAAAGCGGGAGGCAATTAGTATGACTTCTATCTTGTCAACATTTAGTTGTAGGAAGTTTTTGCTCCACCACACAACTAGAGAGAACACCGGTGAACCTGGAATCACAGCTGGAAAAGAAGTAGATTTGTATGTCACATAGGACCCAAACCATGCGATTGTGGGTCTCACTAAAGTGGATGACAGAGCATGGCATAGTCAACTGTGACCAACGTAGTCCAAGATAACGAGGAGGCAGAGGAAGCTCTGGTCAGAGAGACAGAGGACATAATTCGTGACTGTGATCAGCTGTACTGTGGGTAAGGTGGAAACAAGACTGGAGCAGCTTGAGGAGCGAGTGGAGGGAGAGGTGAGCGGGACATGGTTAGTCCTGGGCATGGCGGCTTGGGAGGCTGGAGGAAACAGTGTAGTGGGGAGTGCAGGAGAAATGCATTCGAAGGGTTAGTTACCAGGCTGCTCGACCCGGTAAATAATTTAGAGAGGAATTTAGAGAGAGAAGTGAGAGAGGACAGGAAGGGAAGGAGATGTAAAACTATACCTGACCTGAGTTTGAAATGACAGTGGAGAGAGAAACGAAAGAGTGGCCAGCCTGGAAGGAGTGAAAAATGGCACACGGAAGTGATGTCATGAAGATGGTTTGGGCTGTTGGTCCAAGCAGAGATTTTGAAATGCCATCCTTGAACCAGTCACACCTCTGCTCTAGCCATTCTAAACTTGCCGCTCCATTACCTGTTCATATGTTGATCAACACTAAACTGGGTAGTTAATTTACCCACTTAGGCCTCAACCAACTTTTAACGTCCATTTTCTGCTCCCATCTAGACTGAATTGTAGAGTAAAAGAAAAAGGCCATATTTTTAAATCTGAAAATTGTAGATCCAGATGAGGCTCAATGCGAGTTTACCTGTTGCTGTCCTGTATCCAAGCCCAATGCTTTGACAAAACCAGAAGGATCAATATAGCGCCGATTACTACTCTGTAGCAAAGCAAATAAATACTGAAGGTGCTCACAGACAGACTGTGGTTCGAACTCTGCAGTAAAAAAAACACAAAACATTAAATATTAGTCAGGCTTTCAGCTTATCTGCCCTAACTTTCTGGAACTCCATCCCGACATCCATTCCTTCAAGGTTTCCGTCAAGACCCTCCTCTTTGCCTATGCTTTTTCTGTCATCTTTATGCTACCATACCCCTAGCCTATGTTAGCATTCATCCCGACATGAAAAGCTAGTATAAATGTAAATTTGTTACTGTATTAGTTGGTTCTAGAAGGTCTTACGTTCAGATGTTATAAAACAGCACACAAAACATTGCAAAAAAATGATCTCCATAGATTGTTTTCAAAAATTATGTACAAACATAAATTTGAAGACAAATTGTCATGAAGCTCTTGACGCATTCTATGCCTCTATCTTTCCTCAAGTCCGACTAAAATATAAACAAATATAAATGCAAGGATAATTATTGAAATTATTAATAATATTTCAGGTCTGAAACACACCTGTATCATCTTCAATCCTTTCTCCAGTCCCCATCTCTTTGCGAGGGCTATGGCAGAGGTATAGTGCTTGTCTCAACTCAAGGTTATGGAACCAAACCTGTAGCAAGGTGTTGACGTAGCAAGTAGCCCCAAGGTTTGTCAGTCCTACAAAGGTATTCTTGACAAAAAAAAGAAAACATTACATGTGTTTGACACAGGGGATGGAATTACAGTTCTCAGATTGCATGCTGCCGAAATTTATGTAATCTAGTTACATTTGCACTAAAATTAAGCATATTTCCTCATCACAGCTTTCAATATATAAGTAATAACTTCAATTGAATGTGTTGGATTCCCTCGAGAAGATCATCAGCTACATGTGAAAACTAAGAACTTTGACTAACAAGTCTTAGATAGTGAAAAAAAACGATTTGCATACACGTATGTATAGTGTGCCATCATTTGCACACATGAGTTTTTTGCACTTGTATGCTCAATTCTGTGTTAACGCTATCTCTGTATACCCATAAATCACATCACAATTTCATCAAAAATATCCGGAACTCAGCAGTTGATTTTGTGCAAATTGCATAAAGAAATTGGTTTGTCCAAACTACAAGGTTATAGAGTTGTTAGAAAACAATTTATAAAGTACAGAACTACTGGGAACTCAGCAGGTCAGGCAGGATCTATCGAAAAAAAGTGAGTTAATGTTTCGGGTCTATGACCCTTTATCAGAATGATGCGATGAAGGGTCGAGGACCTGAAACATTAATTTACTTCCTTTTCTCCATAGATGCTGCCTGACCTGCTGACTGTTCCCAGCGATTTCTGTTTTAGATTTCCAGCATCTGCAGTTTTGCTTTTTAGTAAAATACAGTGCCTTGCCCACCTTGCATCTCCTTTCTGAGTTGGGATCATCAATGTTGTGGAAGCTATTCTCATCGATTTCTCCCAGCCACACGTGCTCACCAAGACCAACTAAGCAATTTGGGTTTCCTCTGCAGTTCCGTCTGTATTGAGAGATTAAAGGAAAACAATAATATCAAAACTTGTGCAAGCAACACTATTCAGGTTCTTGCAGACAAGTAAACTTTTGTACCATATTTGGATTTCCATCTTGTTTGCTATTAACTTTTTTGGATTGTCACTATCACCAATTAAATGATTTGTTCAGCCTCCTGAATATCTCGGTCACTAAATTTACCAAATTAAACCATTCATCATTCCTTTGTTAATTGGAGAATTGTAAATAAATTACAACAATAATTAAAAACCTTGCATTTGATATTACTCTGTATCACATATTGAGACATCTCAAAGGCTTCACAGAATATAGTTTAAAATGAATGGACGGAATATTTTGTTGGCGACACGTGCCAGCCAATTGTGCACAGCCAGGTCCCAAATTACCCCAGGAAAGTGATCAACTAATAAACTAACAACCAGGTTTCCATTTACTGCGAGGTAAACAGAGAATGGGGTAATTAAACTTGCCTAAGATTCCACCCAGCCTGGGAATCAAAATTGCATAAAGGCCTTGGTTCCCTCACTTGCAAGGTTGGCATGCTAACCACTACTAATCCACAACTATTTGTGGGACACTGCTGTGCGCAACTGGCGGCCGCATTTAACCAACAAAATATACACTCAATTCACTTTACAGTATATTCTGTGAAGCGCCTTGAGACGTCTAGAAGATGTGAAAAGCATTACATCAAATGCAAGGATTATTATAATAACCATGGAGTCCTGTGGCTCAGCAGTTAGAGCACTCGCCTTGCAAGTGAAACACCTGGTTTCAATTCCCAGGCAGGGGTGATAGTTTTGTTTACTCCACACAACCCTGTTTACCTAGTAGTAATTAGGGACAGAATTGTTAGTCGATCGGTGGATCCCTTTTCTGGAGTAATAATTGCTTCAAAAAAAATTAACATAACAGTTAACATGACAAAACCAACTAGCTACTCTGGAACATGACATCAGCCCAATATAACTAAAAAGGAAAAAGAGAGGGAGAACAAGCGTGTTTAAGGAGTAAGATCTATCCCTTTCACACAATAACAAATTACATATGAATAGCGTCTTTCACAATCAATGTTTTTTCCGCAATTTATCATTATTATTTTATTCTTACTGAATAATAATGCTTCACACAATATGCGATAAAGTAAATTTGTGGGTGAAAGACGACAGCCAATTGCACACAGCAGTATCCCACAAACAGTGTCTCTATTGTGGATTCAAATGACTAATTAATTATAGTTTTCTTCTTGAAGGATTATTATCAGGCATGTGGAGAAAGGAAACTTGCCCAAGATTTATCCTATGTGGAATCGAACCAAGTCTCTCGCATGCAAGGTGAGTACTCTAACCACTGAGCTACAGGACGCCACAAAATGTATTGTTGAATCCTGCAGCTCAGTGGTTCGAGCACTTCACTCGCAAGTGACAAACCTGGGGTGGGCAAAACCTGTTTGCCTAGGAATAAGTAGGAACCCGGTTGTTAGTTGATCGGCGATCACTTTCTGGCGGGATAATAATGCACTGGAAAAAAATATGAACAATAAATTGGTCACTTAACCCACGACTGTTTGTGGGGACGCTGCTATGTGCAATTGGCTGCCGCGATTCGCCCACAAATATAGTCAATTCACTTTACTGTGTATCCCGTGAAGCGCTTTGAGACTCGTAGAAGACGTGAGAACCGCTATATCAAATACAAGGATTATTATTTACGGAAGAAAAAGGCAGGGAAGGGAGGGAGGGGTCTCCAGCCCCACATTGGCGTTTATTAAAAAGTAAAGATTTTGTTTGTTTAAAAACTCCAAGAAATGGTTTAAGTACTTCAGGGGGAATTGCTTTAAAATATAATTGACGCTGCAGGTTCACAGTCAGAAACCATCAATAAAGCTTAAAAGGAGGATAATAATAATAATAATAACGATGATGAGCACCCGAGCCGCAGTGACAGCGGGCCCTGGACACAGCCTCAGGGCCTGGCCCCGGGCGGCGCAGGCCCCGGCCTCACCTGCGGGCGTCTCTGCGGCAGGAGCCCAGCAGGACCCGGTACGCCAGCTCGATATGCTCCCGTCTGACCTCCTCCGGCCTCACGCTCTCCGCCCACTGCCAGGCCGCCTTCTCCAGCTGCTGCTTCGGGGCCATGCGGGCCCTGGCTGGCGGTGGCCGAGGCGGCTAGAGCCGCGGTCTGTGCGTGAGGGGCGCCGGGCCTGCTCCTCTCCCGCTCCCGCCTCAGTCTCTTAGCCACTGCTGCTGACGTAGCACGCACAAGAGCGCAGGAACTCAGTGACGTCACTCCGCATACGGAACGTGTGGCATGTGACACAGCGCAACAGCTGCCACACGTGTTCCTTCCCCTCCCCTCCCCGCCCTCTCCCCCCACCCCCTCTCCCTCTCTCCCCTCTACCCGCACCCCCAATGCCCCCTCTCCCATCTCCACAGATTAGCCCCATTGCTGTACAGTATTGCTCTGCCATTACCTCACCCTCCGGCCGCTGAAACCCTCACCAGGCCTTCATTACGTCCCGGCTTCACTCCGCCCGCCAATGCCCAGCTGGTCAGCTTTCCCAATTCCTCTCTCCACATTTGCAGATAATCCAGAACTCTGCGTGTCCTCTACCATTGCAAACTCTGTGGCCCCATCTCCCCCATCATCGCCCGACCCCTTTGGATCCTCCTCATCCAGAGGATCCAATTCAAGATCCTGATCCTCACATTTAAAGCCTCCACAACCTCGCCCCACCCTACATCCTTGACCTCCCATCCCCTTACCAACCTGCCTTCCCCCTCTGCTCTGCAGGCTCTGGCCTGCTCCATGTCCCCTGACCCACCCACCCCACTATTGGCGGGTGAGCCTTCAGCCTCTCTGCCCCCAACCTCTGGAACTCCATCCCGCAGTCCCTCTGCCTCGCCTCCTCCCTGGCCTCCTTCAAGTCCCGCCTTGAGATCCTCTTTGACAGTCCCATCGGTCACTCCAAATCCCCCCTATTCCCTCCATCCTCCCCGTCCCCAGCTTGGGTCTGAAATAATGACTGTCCAGCGCCTTGGGAAGTCCTCCTGACATGAAGGGTGTTACATACAAGCGTAATTTTTGTTGTTGTCCTACATAGGTGTGTGTGTGATTGCCTGGCGCAGTCAGTAAAGCTCTCACCTGTCAGTCAAGGTTGTGGTCTCCAGCCCCACATTGGCGCTTGGAATCACATAGTCTTAAGTTGATGCTCCAATGAGGTGCTGGGTTGATATCCTCCATTAAACTGAGGTCGCTTCTGCCTGTTTAGGTGAATAACATAAGAACATAAATTCTTGACAAAAAAAAACCAAGGTTCATCTAGTTTGCTTTGTACTTTCCTGGCAGTCACATGCACACATGTCCTAAACAACCTGTGTACACCTGATTGGCTCACGTTAGCGCCTCCGCACCTCAGGCGCTGGCAGCATCAGCATCCAAGGCTGCACTGTCCACCTCTCATAGCCAGTCAGGAACCTGTGTGTCTTGTTTGACTCTGAACTGTGCTTCCCCACCCACATCCGCGCCATGACCAGTACTGCCTTCCACCACCTTCGCAACATCACCAGACTCCGTCACTGCCTCACCCCTCAGGCCGCTTGTCCATGCATTTGTCACATCAAGGCTCGACTATGGAAACGAGGAGGGCCTCGTCGGCCTTCCAGGCTCTTCCCTTCACAAGTTGCAGATCATCCAGAACTCTGCAGCTCATGCCCTCTCTCACACTAAGCTCTGCGACAACATCCCATTGGCTCCCACTCTCGCCCAGCTCCATTGGCTCCCCATCCTCCAGAGGATCGAATTCAAGATCTTCATTCTCACTTTCAAGGCCATTCATGGCCTTGCCCCCTCCTATCTCTCCGACCTGCTGTCTCCCTATGAACCTGCCCATCATTCAGTGGGCTCTGGTCTGCTCCATGTCCCCCGCTCGACCCGCCCTACCATTGGTGGACGGCCTTTCAGCCTCTCTACCCCCTCACTCTGGAACTCCATCACAGTCCCTTCGCCTTGCTTCCTCCCTTGCCTCCCTCTTTGATCGTGCCTTCTGCTGCCCTCCTAATTCTCTCCCGCCCCTCCTAACTCTCTCCTACACTGCCCCTCCCCCCTACCCTCTCCCTTGCTCGGGTCCTGACCTGACTAGTCAGCGCCTTGGCAGGTCCTCCTGACTTGAAAGGTGCTCTATAAATGTAATTTTGATGTTGTTATTTATTAACAATGCTAACAAGTGGCAAGACAAGGTTATCAATATCAAACAAAAACAGAAGTTGCTGGGGAAACTCTGCAGGTCAGGCAGCATCCATGGAGAAAGGAAAAAGAGTCAACGTTTCGGGTCTACAACTCTTCTGACGAACCCGAAACATTGACTCATTTTCCTTTCTCCTTGGATGCTGCCTGACCTGCTGAGTTTTCCCCAGCAACTTCTGTTTTTGTTTCAGATTCCCAGCATCTGTAGTATTCTGTGTTAAGATTATCAATATGATGACATAATTGTTTTCAAAATCTCAGACTCCTAATTTCATGGTTTCACAATTTTGCTGACCGTTTCCCAAGTTGAAATGTCCACCTTGAGAACAGTACTGTAACATACACTGTATAAGGAGTGAGGAGGAGGGATATTTGCTCAGGTCCCTTGGGACATCCTGCGAAATGAAAGGGGCTCTAGAAATGTAATTTTATTGTTGTTGTTGTTCCACAGGTTCACTATTCGCTCACTGAAATAGTGTTTGCAGGAGATTTGTTCTGAATTTACCCCACTTTAATCGCAAGCCGTGGCCTCTGGTTTTACATTCTTGTTAAATGTTGAAGATCCTGTGGCACTATTCGAAAAGAGTTTATTTTAGTCAATTGTTTCATGGCTGTTTTTAGGACATTGCTGTGCGCAATTATGCTGCTGTGTTAGCTTACAAATAAACAGTGACTCCATTTCACATTAAATCCTGTGAAGCGCTTTGAGACGTCCTTCCAACATGATAAGGAACTGTATCAATTGCAAGGATTATTATTAATAACCACAGTAAGCAATGCAATTGGGCAGTTTTGGGGCTAGCATTTAGTTGACTTTGGGCTACAAACTTGTTTTAATTTCTGTCACCTCTGGTTGAGGGGAAAAACAAACTAGTTGTCCCAAACTATATATTGTATCCCGAGATATTATTTCCTAACAAAAATCTATTTTATCTTCTTTTAAAAGAATCAACATTTTCTGCTTCTACCATCTCCCTAGGATTGATGTTCCATATATTTACTACTTGCTCACTGAAATAGTGTTTCTGCAGATTTGCTTCGAATTAGCTAAAAAGGAATTTTTTCAAACCACCAGATATAGCAGCTCCGCAACGCAACCAAAGTTAACATTCAATAAGATCCCAAAAGGAGTTACAATTTGAAATATTGGTTCATTTTGGAGTTCTGTATGTAGCTCAGTAGATAGCACTTGCCTTGCAAGCAGGATACTTGGGTTTGATTCCAGACAGGGCGAAACTTTGAGCACGTTTCCTTACTTTCCATGACTAATAATCCTCAATTATTTTTTAAAAATGAGTCATTTCAATCCATGACTTTTTGTGGGACGCTGCTGTGAGTTAAAGGTAAGTTAGCTCAATGAAAATGATGGAGTTAATGAGTTTGACCCCAAAGCCAGACATTTAATCATTTTCTCAACCAACGAAAGTCAGACGAGCGTTTATCTGGGTGTAAAATGGAAAAAAATCCCTGCAACAAATTATCAGCTAATATGCAGTGAATCCAAAAACTACAGACACTAACTCTACAATTGATAACAAGCAGCATTGTCAAGGAAGAAAACATCTGGTTGAAAGTGAAGTTGTGACTTAACTGTGTTGCGGTGTCTCCATGGCTACACAAAGCCACACATTCCAGGCATAAAGTGAAATCCCCCTACACAGAAAGGTTGGCTGGCTTTTTCGATGTCGGACAATAGGAACACAGCACTTCCCCTCCAGAAGGAAACACGTTCCTTGATTTACAATTTTCACGATTTCGCCCCCCCCACCACCCCTTTCTCCACCATCACACCCACATTGCCTACCCAAGAGATGGTGGTTCGGTCCGTTGTGGAAGAAAGTGACTAAATCTGTGAGAGAAAGCAAAGTGACAGTGTCACTGTCAGGGCTCGCCTGCTTTGGAGTGTTTACACCTTCTTGAAAGATGGGGAACGACACGGGAAAAGTTTTGCAAGTTTTTGTTCTGCTGAGCATGATGCTGCTGCACGCATACTCCATGAAAACAGGTAACAAACAGCAACAACAACCAAATTACATTTGTATAGCACCTTTCACATCAGGAGGACGTCCCTCACAGAGCCATAGAACTTTAGCACCGAAGTCCACTCAGCCCTTCATGTCGGTTCTGGATTCTGTGAAACTATCATTGTTATGTTTCCACGTTGAGAGATCATTGGTTCTCATTTATGTTCTTTTGGGCTCAATTAATTCTCATTCTTTCCAGTTCTTACTGAACCCTAATTTGAATACATATTTAATAATAATAATAATAATCCTTACATTTAATTGTGTCTTCGAGACATCTCAAAGCGCTTTATGGAATATCCTGTAAAGTGAATTGACTATATTTGGGAGGCAAAACACGGCAGCCAATTGCGCACAGCTGTGTCCCACAAACAGTCGTAGATTGAATGACAAATATTTCTCCTGTTTATCTTTGTTGGACCTATCTGAATTAAACCTCATTTGATTTGATTCTCCGTTTTTGTGCCTTTTGCCTCTTGCACTTTGCATTCCTCTCCATATCATTGATCCCTAGTTCTCAATTACTTTTCTCCTCTCCAGTCCCTCTCATTCTGTCCCCCACCCGCCCCTTTATTCTTGTGTACTGTAACAAAGCGTGTTTGTCCTGCAAAATTAGCCATTCTCTGCGGATTATAAATAATAATGTTCCTGTATTTGATATAGTGCCTTATCACGTCTTTGAGACACTTCAAAGCTCTTCACATCTTTAAAATGAATCGGCTGTACACTTTGTGGGTAAAACGCGTGGATTGAGTGACCATTTAAAAAAGATATAAAGTATCATTTTATGCAACATACTGTTTGATTTGCAGTAAGTTGATTAACACAGTTGTGTCCTCTTCCAATAAGTTTCTTTCTGGAAAGAGTTTAATGTTAATGGAACTATCCAAACAGCTGTTTATTTGGTTACTTTTTGGTACTGACATTTGCCTCCTCTAACTACTGTAACGTCGACCTTTTAGGTTGTGGTTTAACAGTTGCTGTCGTTAGCACACAGCCTCTTCTGAGACCTGCTGTAAGGAGTTGTGGTGTTTGTGTGAGAGATAAGATCAGTAAACACTGCTTAAATGAAAAATGTAAGATTAAATGGTCACTCAATCCACGCGTTTCATCCACAAAGTGTACAGCCGATTCACTTTGTTATCGAAGCCGTCTCCAACCAGGCTCAGGGAGATCAGCAATAATAGGGGATGAACAAAATCTCACCAGTCAAATAAGATTTAAACATTCTTTGGAATGTCCCAACTAGAATCCATTCAGCCCCTGGTAACGCCAAACCAATAAACCCGGAGACACAATAAGTCCTGATGCTCACCATATCTCCTCCCAGCCTAGGTCATTGCTGGAAGCTGACAGTTACCAGCAAACCTGAATTAGTTTTATCGGCACCTGCTAGCGGAATACAAGAAACTAAAGCTCACTTTCTCAGTTGTGAAGGAAAATATCTGCACTTCACTCACAAAATATACAGTCAATTCACTTCATACTATATCCTGTGAAGGACTTTGAAATGTCTCAATGACACGATAAGGCGTTAGATCAAATGGAATGTTTATTACTATTACTCAGATTTTGGTTGTTGGTATTTTTGCCTCTGAGTCCGAATATTGTGGATTGAAACCGCATGTCAGAGAAGAAGCCCAAGCTCATAGGCTGACAATTCGGCAGTGTCCTGGTGAGAGAGGTGCCGACTCAAAACTGAGGTCAACATTTTTAACAATGGGCCTCACTCACCTTGTTATGTGCATAACCTTGTGTGCAAATTAGAGTTGGTCCAATACAAATACTGTCCTTACACACGCACTTGAAGTGATTTTAGTGAAGTACTTTTTCTCAAATATTCTATGTTGTTTGTTATTCTTGAGCAATCGAGAGTAATATGGAGTCCTGTAGCTCAGCACTTGCCTTACAGGAATGAGATTTGTGTTTCAAATTCAGTCAAGTCAGGGCGAAACCTTGGGCAAGTTTCCTTACTTCACACACCCAATAATAATCCGTCCAAAAAATCCTATAATAAATTGGTAATTTCCATCCATGACTGTTGTGGGACGCTGCTGTGGGCAATTGGCTGCCGCGTTTCGCCCACAAATATACAGTCAATTCACTTTACAGTATATTCTGTGAAGCGCTTTGGGACGTCTAGAAGACGTGAAAAGCACAATATCAAATGTACGGATTATTATTATTAATGACACTGGTTAATGGGGGAGGTTTTCACTATCTTGCCATAACCGAGTGTGGGACTCTACTGTGCGCAAATTAGCTGCTGCATTTGCCTATGCTTACACAGTCACTACACTTTTCAGTAAAATCATGTGAAAAACTTTGTGATGTCTCAAAGACATAATATGCAATAACAAATGCAAGGATTATTATTTATTATTTCTGTTAAGTCTATAGTCACTTAATAATCTTTGTATTTGATATACAGTAGTAGTTTTCACATAGGGAAAACGTCTCAACAAACAGGATAGTGGAAGAACAAGAGAATCAGATAACATTAAACTAGATGTTCCAATGGATTAGATGAGCCAAAGGCAGACATTTATTAAAAGAGAGGTAGACATTTATTTGGGGAGGTCAGGTTTGCGCGGTTATGGGAAAAGAGCTGGGTAGTGGGACTGGGTAGTGGGATTAAATTGCTCTTTTTAACGAGCCGGCACAGACTCGATGGGCCAAATGGCCTCCTTTTGTGCCGTAAGATTCTATGATTGTATGATTCTATGAAAGGGAGGGAAGTGTACAGTGGTGTCCCCCAGGGATCGGTATTGGGAGCACTGCTGTTTTTAATATGAATAAGTGATCTGGACTTTGGTACAGTTTCCAAGTTTGCAGATGATACTAAGTTAGGAAAAGTAGTAAATAGTGAGGAGGATAGTATCCGACTGCAAGAGGACATAGACTGATTGGTAAAATGGCAGATGAAGTATAATGTGGAGAAATACGATGGTGATGTATTTTGGGAGGAAGAATGAGGAGAGGCAATATATGCTGATGGACAATCTTAAGTGGGTGAAGAAACAGAGAGACCTGGGGGTTCAGGTAATTAAATATTTGAATGTACATAAGGCTATTAAAAAAGCATACAGGATACTAGACTTTTAAATAAGGGCACAGAATACAAAAGTCAGGAAGTTATGACTAACTTGTATAAAAACTTTGGTTAGGCCTCAGCTAGAGTACTGTGTTCAGTTCTGGTCACCACACTTTAGGAAGGATGTTAAGCCATTGGAAAGGGTGCAGAGGAGATTTACCAGGATGGTACCAGGAATTAGGGATTTTGGTTATGAGGAAAGGCTAGAGACGCTAGGATTATTTTGATTGGAGCAGAGAAGGTTACGAGGAGACCTAATAGAGGTTTTCAAAATCATGAGGGGATTCGATAGGGTAAACAGGGAAAACTGTTTCCACTGGTGGGTGTGTCAGTGACTTGAGGTCACAGATTTAAAATAGTTTCTAAAATAAGGAAAGGGGAGGTGAGGAGAAATGGTTTCACTCAGCGATTTGTTGGAATCTGGAATGCATTGCCTGAAAGGATGGTAGAGGCCGATTTGATAACTTTTAAAAGAGAGGTGGATGGTTATTTGGAGAGGACGGGTTTGTGAAGTTATAGGGAGAGAGCTGGGGAGTGGAAATCTATATACCGTAAATACCCACGTATAAGGCGCACTTTTTTTCACGTCGGAAGATCTCGAAAGTTGGGGGTGCGCCCTATACGCAGGAACAAGAAATTTGAGCCTCGGAAATACAGTAAACAGGGGGGGCGGCCGGCGCTCTGTCAGCCGGGGTTTGGTCAGTGTCCGGCGGGGGTTGGGGGGAGCGGGTGACGGGGCTTCGGCCTCGGCCGCCCGGGCAGCGGCAGCAGCAGCGGACTTCAGTGCTGTGCCTGCTGCCTGCCTTCTGCCGAACCCAGTCTGCCTGCCTCCCTCCCTCTCCTGCCTCCCTCGCCTGCCTCCCTTCCTGCCTGCCTGCCTCCCTCCCTCTCTCTCTCTCCCTCCCTCACTGCCTCCCTTTCTGCCTGCCCTGCCTGCCTCTCTCCCTCCCTCCCTGTCTGCCTGCCTCCTGCCTCTCTCCCTCCCTCCCTGTCTGCCTGCCTCCTGCCTTTCTCCCTCCCTACCTGTCTCTCCTGCCTCCCTCCCTTCTGCCAGCAATATAATTGAAAATGCTTCGGTTTTTTTTCACCAAGAAAAGGTCAAAAGTGGGGGGTGCGCCTTATACGCGAGTGCGCCTTATACGCGGGTATTTACGGTATATAAAAGCCTTAGGTATGTTTCCGCAATTGTAACAATTAACTTCTAAAAGGAAAACAAAACCAATGCAGCTTAAAAGCAATCAAAAAACAGCAAAGAAAAATCACGCAGTGATTAAACCCTTTTTTGTAAACAACAAATACATTATTTAAAAAAGGTTTTGAAATATATGAATAAACGTGTTCAAAAACACGTAACACTGTATGTAACGCGGGGGTACAGCTGGTGACTTTAAACAGCCCTTTTCAAAAAGCCAGCGCAGACTCGATCAGCTGAATGGCCTCCGTTTGTGCTGAAACATTCTGTGATTCTATGAAATGGCTGCTCCCCTGTTGCAATCCCTGTGCGTTTGATGCCCTGTTAGTGCAATCTTCTCACTGAGCAAACAAGGAATGAAACAAAACCCTTCTTTAAAAGAATCTCGATCACCCTGCTTTCTCGATCAAAACTACAGATAGAACCCCCCTTAACATGGCCCCACTTAACGTTATTTTGTAATTACGTTGCTGATACATTGGGAACATATATTCATTTAACTTTGCGATGTTCGCGCAGGTGGAAAGGGGGCACGACCTGGGAGTGAGTGAGTGAGTGAGTGAGTGAGTGAGTGAGTGAGTGAGTGAGTGAGTGAGTGAGTGAGTGAGTGAGTGAGTGAGTGAGTGAGTGAGTGAGTGAGTGAGTGAGTGAGTGAGTGAGTGAGTGAGTGAGTGAGTGAGTGAGTGAGTGAGTGAGTGAGTGAGTGAGTGAGTGAGTGAGTGAGTGAGTGAGTGAGTGAGTGAGTGAGTGAGTGAGTGAGTGAGTGAGTGAGTGAGTGAGTGAGTGAGTGAGTGAGTGAGTGAGTGAGTGAGTGAGTGAGTGAGTGAGTGAGTGAGTGAGTGAGTGAGTGAGTGAGTGAGTGAGTGAGTGAGTGAGTGAGTGAGTGAGTGAGTGAGTGAGTGAGTGAGTGAGTGAGTGAGTGAGTGAGTGAGTGAGTGAGTGAGTGAGTGAGTGAGTGAGTGAGTGAGTGAGTGAGTGAGTGAGTGAGTGAGTGAGTGAGTGAGTGAGTGAGTGAGTGAGTGAGTGAGTGAGTGAGTGAGTGAGTGAGTGAGTGAGTGAGTGAGTGAGTGAGTGAGTGAGTGAGTGAGTGAGTGAGTGAGTGAGTGAGTGAGTGAGTGAGTGTGGGGGGAGGGAGGGAGGGAGGGAGGGAGGGAGGGAGGGAGGGAGCTGGGCAGGCAGTCTGGGAGCAAGTATAAAGTTTTTTTCCCCGAACATTTAATGAGATATGTCCAAAAGAACCTACCGTAAATACCCGTGTATAAGGTGCACTTTTTTGCATGTGGGTAGATCTCGAAAGTTGGGGGTGCGCCCTATACGCAGGAACAAGAAATTTTGAGCCTCGGAAATACAGTAAACAGGGGGGGCGGCCGGCGCTGTCAGCCGGGGTTTGGTCAGTGTCCGGCGGGGGGTTGGGGGGAGCGGGTGACGGGGCTTCGGCCTCGGCCGCCCGGGCAGCGGCAGCAGCAGCGGACTTCAGTGCTGTGCCTGCTGCCTGCCTTCTGCCTAACCCTCCCTCCCTCCCTCGCCTGCCTCCCTCTCTCCCTCCCTGCCTGCCTGACTCTCTCCCTCTCTGCCTGCCTGCCTGACTCCCTCCCTCCCTCCCTCCCTCGCCTGCCTGCCTTCCTCCCTCTCTCCCTCCCTCCCTCCCTCCCTGCCTGCCTGCCTGCCTCCCTCTCTCTCTCTCTCTCCCACCCTGCCTGCCTGCCTCTCTCTCCCTCCCTGCCTCCCTCCCTCTCTCCCTCCCTGCCTGCCTCCCTCCCTCTCTCTCTCCCTCCCTCCCTGCCTCTCTCCCTCCCTACCTGTCTCTCCTGCCTCCCTCCCTTCTGCCGGCAATATCATCAAAAATGCTTCTGTTTTGTTTCCACCAAGAAAAGGTCAAAAGTGGGGGGTGCACCTTATACGCGAGTGCGCCTTATACGCGGGTATTTATGGTAAATCCAGTTTTTACATTCATTCTTATGGGAAACATGTATTTGCTTAATGTCTTTTCGCTTGAAGTCGCGCTTTGCAAGAACCAAACTACGATGTTAAGCGGGGTCTGCCTGTATATAAATGTAAGTTGTTGTTGTGTTTTCTGCAACTTATTTTCAAAGGATGTGATCAAGAAGAATTTCTCTCTTGGTGTCCTGGCCAACAATCCCCAGGGCACTCACTTCATGGCTGCTTGTGGGACACCACTGTGCCACGTTCAGCCACAAAACACACAGACACTGGACTTTTCAACAGCAATGACTTGCATTTATACAATATGCTTCACATGGGGCATCTATGTATAATTTACAGTATATTCTGTGAAGCACTTTGAGACTTCCTCCCGACATGACACTATTATGAATGAATTATTAATCATTTAAACATGCACGATTAAAATATTTCCAGAATTGAGTTTTCTCAGGGTGCCTAAATTGTAGTTACACATATAACTCAATTATACAACAACTCTCTTTCTTATTGCTTCCAGTCAACCTGGTGGATTTATGTGGACAGATCATCAAAGGAGATGGAATGATTGTCAACTCACATGGCGAATCTCGCAAGTATTATTTTGTGACGGTGAGGACTGACTGCCTTGTCACCATGCAGGCAGCGAGGCTCAAGGACAAACTTCAGTTCCATTTCCGATTCTTCCTAGTCTACAGCCTCTTGAGAGAGTCCTCCATCCACCATCCCACCACGGCATCTGAGACACTTCACCACAACACCACCGGAGCCTCCGCCCCACAAAACACCAGCAAACTGGGGCTGAAGGGAGGTCTGTACTCCCCCTGGGAGGAGGCTGGTGACCCGTGTAACGCTGGATCCTATGTGCAATTTTATGATGGGAAAGATAAGAATTCGCCTTCCATTGGCTCTCCGTTGTGTGGAAAAAGTATCCCCCGACCAATTTATTCAACTGGGAGACATCTCTCTCTCAGGCTGGTCACCAGAGGCCAACAACCAAGGGTAGACTTTGTTGGGGATTTCACTTCTTACAGAATAGGTGAGCAGCATGTTAGTCATTTGAATGTGGAAATGATATCAGATGACAGGCTATGTGGGTTTAGCTGGTTAGCTCCGGCAGTTACCCAACACACACTCAAGCCTTGGCTCTCTCTCACCAACCTGCATCTGATACTTTCCAGAATTAGGTATAAGCAGGATGTGTCCCTCCAGGACGAGAGAGTGCCTTCCATTCCAACAATCTATCTCTGGGATTCCTATGTGTAGGTGGGATGCATGGAATTCTCAGTATAGTTTGGAGACTCTTAACCACTGTGATGGTCTCCATGTGTCAGACTCCCAGCTGACCAAACAAAACCACATCAACAACAGGCTTGATGAGCTAAAATGGCTTATTTTTGTGTTGCATTCTCTACAACTCTAAAACCTCCCAGAGCAGCCTATTCACTTAGCAAACAAAATTTAAAAAAACTAATTTCTTTAAAACAATCTCTGATATGTCACACTATTCTTTAAGTGTTTCTTAAAACTCTTCAATTTCAAGTTAAATTTAGGATAAGGTGGTGGGTTAAACAAAGAGTCTTGTTTTTATATATTTTTTTAACTTAACATCAAATATGTGGGTTTGAGTGCAAACTGACCTATTGGTTATCATCATGTGAGAACTCAGCTCGAGTGCACAAACTCAAGTGTTTTGAGATGCCGTCCCTGACACGAAAGGCGCTGTATAAATATATATATTAGCTCTAGACCTGGTGAAGGTGAAGTATGTTGTGCTTTCCTGCAGGGTTTAACTCCTCAGAGTGCTGGGCAGAATCTTACTTTCAGTGCCAGAATGGAAAATGCATCCCTTCGAGCCTGGTGTGTGATTCCAAAGCGATCGACAACTGTGGAGATGGCAGTGATCAGTCTAATCTCTCTCCAGCAAACTGTAAAGGTTGGTAAAGACTAACTCCTGTTGAGAGCATTGGGTTACCAGAGATAACGGGTTTCAGTTCTGAGACTTGAGGAGATAGAGACTTCTTTCATCTCAATGACCCCTGCACTTGATACAGTACCTTATCACTAGTCAGTGTATTTTGTTGGCAAACACGGCCAATTGTAATAATAATAATCCTTGCATTTGATATAGCACTTTTCACATCTTATTGACGTCTCAAAGCGCTTCACAGAATATACTGTAAAGTGAAATGACTGTATATTTGTTCGAGAAATGTGGCAGCTAATTGCGCACAGCAGCGTCCCACAAACAGTCGTGGATTGAAATGACCAATTTTATTATTGTATTTTTTTGGGGGGATGGATTATTATTAGGCGTGCGGAATAAGGAAACTTACCCAAGGTTTCGTCCTGATCTACCTGGATTTGAATACAGGTCTCACGCTTGTAAGGCACGTGCTCTAACCACTGAGCTACAAGAGCTCCAAAATGAAGCATTTAAAAGTAGAATCACGTAAACCATCTTAATTCACGATAGTGTGGTGTGTCTGCATGGTTTCAAAAAATTGTTTCACAAAGAATATCCTCAAGCAGTCCAGATGCTTTCATCTTCTCACCAACAAGGGAAAAAGCACCATCAGATTATAGCAACATTATAAGTTGTGTAGGACGGTATATCCTGAAACAGTTACACCAGTGTCCTGGAACTGTTACAGTGATGTTGTCAGTGTTTCCAAAATACGCGTTTTGAAATTTTAAATGTTTTTGTAAAATTTCACTAAACACCCATTAAGTAAAACTTGCTGAAATGCCACAAGTCATCTCATAGATTGACATTTAACTGTTCAAAGAATATAATCTTAATAAAAATAAATCTTACAGCAGGAAATAAATTGGGAAGAGAGATATCAGAACTGAATGTATGTATTATCACACTTGAGGTAGAGGTTTCTGAGGAGCAATTGTACTGGTCCAATGGCCTACAAGACACACATGCAGTAACTGTATCACAGTAACATCTTGTGAAACGCTTTGAGATGTGAAAGATGGTGTATCAAATGCAAGGGTTATTATTATGTCTGCGCTTTGGAAGTTATACCAAAAATAAAATGCAGAATTGACCTTTTAATTACAGAAGGGAATGAATGAAAAAAAAGTGCTCAGATTCATGATATTTCCAATGAAAATATAAATTCTGATACTCAAAAAGGGATCTGTTTGCTCAAGCTTACCCCAGGTAGCAGAAAACATTCATTTATCCACGTGTGTCAGGGCAGGAAGTAAAATAGCTTTATTATGAACACCTTTGCTAAACCACAGCCCAGGTTTGTGGAATCTTGAGGTTCTGGATCTGAATGATATATTCTTAGATATGAAATATGGAGTATAAGTGAGGAATTGATGTTCAATTTGTATATAAAACTTTGGTCAGACCATATTTGGAGTAGTGTGTCCAATTCGGTTATCACAGTTCAAAAAGGATATAGCAACGATGGAAACAACACAGAGCAGGTTTACCAGAAATACTTCTGAGGCTGAAAGCTTACAGCTGTTGGGATGAACTGGATAGGTTAGGTCTGGGTTTGATTCCGGGGTCAGGGCAAAACATTAGGCAAGTTTCCTCACTCCACATGTCTCTGCTTAGCATTAATAGGAACCTGGTTAAGTGCTCTGAGATGCTGTCTGGCGTGGAGGACACTATATAAATCCAAGTTATTGTTGTGGTTGTTGTTGGTCAATCAACGGATTGCTTTCCCAGGGGGAAAAAAACAAAAATTTGTTTTGAATGAAAAATAATTTGGACACTCAATTCATGACTGTTTTTGGGACACCGCTGTGCGCAATTGGCTGCCGCATTTCGCCACAAATATATAGTCAATTCACTTTACAACATATTTTGTGAGCACTTTGAGATATCTAGAAGACGTGAAAAACGCTATATCAAGTGCAAGGATCAAGGATCATTACGATTATTACTTATAGTATATTCTGTAAAGTGGTTTGAGATGATTCATTGACATGATAAGGTGCTGTATTAAATGCAATATTATTATTCAGGAGCAAGCTAGACCTTCACATTAGGAAGGAGTAGGGTCCGGCGATATATCGATATATCGCCAAAACCCGATATAATTTTCATATTGATACGCCGATATAGACATTTAAAAAATATCAATATATCGAAAAATCAATATAAAAAATTGGGATGCGCGCACACTGAACTACAAGACCCAGAATGCTCATCTCTATACACAATGCACAGACCGAGGTGCAAAGCCGCCATATTGTATTCATAGTCCTCGAATACAATATACAGGTATGCAAGGGGTGAGAGGGGGGGGAGAGAAGGCTGGGGGGGCGAGGGGAGGGGGAGAGAGATGGCTGGGGGGAGGGGGAGAGAGACGGCTGGGGGGAGGGGGGAGGGGGAGAGAGACGGCTGGGGGGAGGGGGAGAGAGATGGCTGGGGGGGAGAGGGGGGGAGAGAGACGGCTGGGGGGAGGGGGAGAGTGACGGCTGGGGGAGGGAGAGAGACGGCTGGGGGGGGAGAGAGACGGCTGGGGGGAGGGGGAGAGAGACGGCTGGGTGGGGGGGAAAGAGACGACGGGGGTGGGGGGTGCGAGCGAGGGACGGCGGGGGGTGTGGGGGAGAGACGGGGTGGATGTGATAATATACAGATAGATAGAGATGGGGGGGAATGTGAGAGAGGAGAGAGACACAGAGACACAGAGACACACAGACACACAGACAGAAAAACACAGAGATGGAGAGAGTGAGAGACACAGAGAGAGAAAGATATTTACCTACTGAGGAGATAGGCCCCGAATGCGCGCGCACATGGAACGCGCGCGCACTCTGAACACGCGCGCACTCCGAATGCGCGCGCTGTGCGCACATGTGCAGTACAAAAAACCCGAAAATATCGATATTTCGGTATATCTGGATATGAGCCCATCAATATATCTAATCGGAAATTTTCCATATCGACGGACCCTAGGAAGGAGCAAAGAAGTAAAGAGTGAGACTCAGCTGGAGAATAAGCACCAGAACAAACTGGTTGAGCCAAATGTCCTGTTTCCATGTTTGTATTGTGAGAGAAAGTATGTAAGGGACTCAGAGAAACGTTTGACACTTTGTTGATATTGAACCTCAGCAGGGGATTTACTCTGGTCATGGTCAGGTAGATATATGGTCAGGGTATTACAACAACAACAACTTCAATTTATATAGCCCTGTTGTGTGCAATTGGCTGCCACATTTCACCCACAAATGTAGTCAAATTAATTTACAATATATTCTGTGAAGCATTTGCATACGTCCAGAAGACATGAAAAGCATTACATCATATGCAAGGATTATGAGCTCTCCCAACAATGTTCGGTGGCAATGAGTAAAGCAAACCAGATGTTGTGATGTATCAAAAGATCAATAGCAAGCAAAAATAGTTGAGTAATCCTGTATAACAACAACAACATTACATCTGTATAGTGCCTTTCATGTTGGGAGGACGTCCCAAGGCTCTGGACAGTCAGTACTCTGGACCCGAGCTAGGGTATGGATGGGGCAGGGTGGAGGGCAGCGGGGGGTAGGAGGTTGAATCATTAGTGAGACCATGCTTAGGGTACTGTGTACAATTCTGGTCGCCACAGTACAAACAGAATATTGGAGAAATTGAGAAGATACAGAGGAGGCCAATCAAAATCATTAAGGATATGGAAGGGCTAGACTATGAGGAGCGACTAAATAAATTTGGGATTTTCATGCTGGAAAAGAGAAAATTGAGAGACAGATGATTGCTGCCTTTAAGATTCTAAAGGGTGAAGACAATATATAGACTGTTTCAACTTGCCCAGAGGACATAGCCTGTGATTAAAGGGGGGTAAATTCAATAAGAATAATAATCTTTGCATTTGATATAGCACTTTTCACATCTTATCGACGTCTCAAAGCGCTTCACAGAATATACTGTAAAATGAATTGACCGTATATTTGTGGGCGAAATGCAAGCAAAACTTCTGCAGGAGAAGCTGATCAATAAGCTGCCCACCCCCTGAGGAAGCCCCTCTGTACTATGTGACAGTTGAGGAGACATGGGGAGGAGCCATGGTCACATGATTAAAATACTACAACACAAACACACCAATGCCCTGGCCAAAGCTAGAGTTTTCCTGGTCTCCTGTGGTAACCAGGAGCTATCAGTGTCACTGCACAGGCTGTTTGTGGTGGGTAAGGCTTTGCCAAGTATAACCCTGCAGTCACAGGAGATGTCAGACCAAAAATTGCAAATGCTTCAAAGCTAACTCCCTGGGCCTTGTTGTGCTAAAAAACGAACATCAGTGAATGAAATGAAACATGAAGTTAATGTGTAATTTATTTGAGTCGAACGTCAGCAAGGCTGAGGGCCTCCTGATTGGCAGAGCCTCTGCACCTCAAGCATTGGCAGTGTTAGCATCCAGGGTTGTACTCTCCATCTCTCAAAGTCAGTCAGGAACCTGGATGTCTTATAATAAAAATAAGTCTTATAATAATCCTTGCATTTGATATAGCGCTTTTCACGTCTTCTAGAAATCTCAAAGCGCTTCACAGAATATACAGGTACCCTGCCCAACCGCGGCCTCGTCAACCACAAAACTCACGCATCCATGATTTGCTAAATGTGACAACCCTTGCCAACCACAGCTTATAACCCTGGCTTCTCCATGGATTTTAACACTAGCGTTTAGCGCTAGGACCCAGTTGCATAAACCAGCCTCGATGTCGCTTCACGCTAGTGTGTAGCACTAGGACCCAGTTGCGATGACGCAATCAACCAGCGACAATGTTTCTCTCTTAGGATTAAGGTAAATACAGTAACATGAATTTATTGTCGCTTCTCCACAGCCTAGCTAGTTGGGAGCATTGGCTGCCAGGATCTACAGATTTCTCTCTCTGTGTAAGTGTATCACTGGCTGTAGAAGTCTCTTTCTCTGTAAGGCCCTCGACCGTGTTGAGCTCCTGTGGCTCGTGGAGCTCCTGTGGTTCAGTGGTTAGAGCACTTGTCTTGCAGGCTGGGGAGACCAAGCTGGGGAGACCTGTGTTCGAATCCAGGCAGGTTGGGCAAGTTTCCTTACTCCACACGCCTAATAATAATCCCTCCAAAAAAATCACAATAATAAAATTGGTCATTTCAATCCACGACTGTGTGTGGGACACTGCTGTGTGCAATTGGCTGCCGCAATTCGCCCACAAATATATACAGTCAATTCACTTTACAGTATATTCTGTGAAGCACTTTGGGACGTTGATAAGATGTGGAAAGCGCTATATCAAATGCAAGGATTATTATTATTATTATTATCCGATTTCCCGCACCTCTGCCCTCACCCCTTCTCCCCCCCTACCATCGCGGAATCATGACAAGGTCCCCTTGTTCCTCACTTACCCCCCTACCAGCCTCACTATTCAACACATCATCCGCAGAAACTTCCGTCACCTGCAACGTGACCCATCCACCAAGGATATATTTCCCTCCCCTCCCCTCTCCGCATCCCGAAGGGACTATTCCCTCTGGGATTCTCTGGTCCACTCCGCTCTCCTTCCTCTGGCACCTTCCCGTGCCAGCGCAGGAGATGTAATACCTGTCCTTTCACCTCCACCCAAACCCCTCTCCGGGGCCAAAACACAGCTTCCATGTGAGACAGCGGTTCACATTGACTACCACCAATGTAGTATACTGCATCCGCTGCTCACGGTGTGGTCTCCTCTACATTGGGGAGACTAAGCGCAGATTGGGAGACCGATTTGCAGAGCATCTTCGCTCTGTGCGGAAGGACAACCCTGATCTTCCAGTCTCCTTCCATTTCAAGTTGTACTCACATTCAGAGGCTGATCTTTCGATCCATGGTCTCCTGCGCTGCTCCAGTGACTCACAGCGAAAGCTTGAGGAACAGCACCTCATCTATCTACTGGGGACGCTACAGCCGTCTGGACTCAACATTGATTTCAGCCATTTCAGGCCATAAGAGCTTCCCCCCATTCCCCCCCACCCCCACCTTCCCCCACTCCCCCATCACAATCATAAGTCCAGACACCCCCTGCCTCTCTGGAATTTTGTTTGTTCTATCACCACTAAACACCTCTTTTCCCCAGTTTTATTTAAACCCATCCCCTTCTGTTTCTCTCCCCATAAGTTGTTATCACATATTCAACCCATCAGTTAACATACTCTTTTTTCCTTTTCCTTTGTCTTCTTTGTCTCCTTTGTCTTCCATGTCCTGCCTCTGCCCCTTTAACATCCTTAAGAAACCTCTCCCTCCAAACAAGCCCCAGTTCTGACAAAGGGTTGTGGACCCAAAATGTTGACTCACTTTCCTTTCTCCATGGATGCTGCCTGACCTGCTGAGTTTCCCCAGCAACTTCTGTTTTTGTTTCAGATTCCCAGCATCTGTAGTATTTTGTGTTTTGTCTCTCTATCTCAGGCTGAAGAAGGATCTCTATATCTCTCTCTGAGTGCATCTACGACTTTAGAAAAGTCTCTCTCTCACCTTCTCTCTATTTCATCTTCTCTTCCCCCCCCATCCCCCGCTCCCCCACCTCCCCTCTCCCCTCTCCCCCACCTCCCCTCTCCCCTCTCCCCCACCTCCCCTCTCCCCTCTCCTCCACCTCCCCTCTCCCCCACCTCCCCTCTCCCCCACCTCCCCTCTCCCCTCTCCCCTCTCCCCTCTCCCCCACCTCCCCTCTCCCCGCTCCCCCCTCTCCCCCACCTCCCCTCTCCCCGCTCCCCCACCTCCCCTCTCCCCGCTCCCCCACCTCCCCTCTCCCCTCTCCCCCACACCCCCTTCTCTCTCTCTCATCTTCTCCCTATTTCACCTTCTCTTCCCCCCACCCCCCTCCTTCTCTCCATTTCACTTTCTCTCCCCACCTCCTCCACCCCCCCCTTCCCTCTCTCACCTTCTCCATCTCTCTCTCCTCTGTCTGTGTGTAGATCAGTCAGTCAGTCAGTCGCAGATTGCTGTAGATGCGCCCAAACATACTCCCCTATCCCCATGTATGTTATAACTGTATGTGTCTTTTTTGTGTTTAGTTCTACGAAACATAATTTTTTTAGTTCTATGAAACCATAGGGCCTTACATTTTCCAACTGCGAAAAAGCAAACTTACTCCCCCTATCCCCATGTTTGCCATAGGGCCCTGTATTTTCCAACCGCGGTTTTATCAACCATGGAGGTTTACAGGAACGTATCTCCTGTGGTTGGGAAGGGATACCTGTACTGTAAAGTCAATTGACTGTGTATTTGTGGGTGAAATGCAGCAGCCAATTGTGCACAGCAGTGTCCCCACAAACAGTAGTGGATTGAATATGACAAAAAAAATTGGGGGGAACGGATTAATATTGGGAGTGTGGAGTAAGGAAACTGCCCAAGGTTTCACCCTGACCTGCCTGGATTTTAAATACAGGCCTCACGCTTGTAAGGCGAGTGCTCTAACCACTGAGGTACAGGATTTCACAAATACTGTATACAGTAGAAGCCCGTTTATCTGGCACGCTCAGGTGGTGGGGGGGTCGACTAATTGACTGTATTGGATAATCGGGCAGCAAGTTGCCGAAAACCCAACACAAAAAAGTTACTTATTTTAAAACATACTATATTAATAATATTCTGTTACTAAATAGTAACAGAATATTACATAGCTACTAACCAATAAAGATTTCAGCACACTCGGTAAAAAATCAGTAAAAAAGCAATCGGTTAAAAACCTCCAAATTCGTAAGTTTAATAAGTGCGCATGTGCATGCATTGCACGCATGCGCAAATTGAACATACTCGCGATTGCTGGAATGGGGAATTACCCCGGGAGGGGCTCGAGCAATCCAGTTAATCGGTCATGGATAAACGAGCTTCTACTGCACTATTATTTTTTTAAAATGAAACACGGGTAATTCAGCTCAGCCTTAATCTAATAGAACAATGGTACAGACTCGGGGGCTGAATGACCTCTTCCTGTTCCTAGGTTGACAGAGAAAACTTAGGAGTGACCTTCAATGACAGCGACCGATTTAGTCTTGTTCGACCCTGAACTGTCCTTCCTCCCCCACATCCACGCCATGACCAGTACTGCCTTCCACCACCTTCATGTCGGGTGTCCTCCCGACATGAAAAGCGCTCTATAAATGTAATTCTGTTGTTGTTATTGATGACTTATAATTTTTTTTACAAAATCCAAGACTCCTAATTTCATGGTTTCACAATTTTGCTGAACATTTCCCAACTTGAAATCTCCACCTTGACAACAGTACTGTAACATATACTGTGTAAGGAGTGAGGAGGAGGGACGTTTATAAGGTATTTGGCAGTGATGTATGTAACAGCAACAACAAAGTTACATTTGTAGAGCGTCTTTCAGATTAGGAGGATGTCCCAAAGTGCTGAACAGTCGGGGATCAGGACCTGATGGAGGTGGCAGTGGGCCGGGTTGGGATGAGGGAGGACAGAGAGGTAGGTGAAAGTATGGCCAGAAGGAAAGGTCTTGTGACAGGCCTTGAAGGAGGTAAGGGAGGAAGCAAGAAGAAGAGATTGTGGGATGGAGTTCAGGAATGTATATATAAAACAACTTAATAATCCTTGCATTTGATATAATGCTTCATCACGCTTTATCAGCACCCTGGGACATCCTTGTGACATTAAAGGTGCAATACAAATGTAATTTTGTTGTTGTTGTCTTTTAAATCTCTCAATTCATAGGACAGACTGTAAAGTGAGAATTATAAGTGAGATTCTAGCTTGTAAATATGATTATGTTATTTTCAAACCAAATGACAGCAGCTCTCAATCTTATTCCTGTTTTTCTCTTCCAGCTCACGTCTCCACGTCAGCGACTCAGGCAGGCAGCACCAGGTCCATGTTGCCAAACACCTCAACGTCTCGTCCTGTCAACCTCACAGACACGTGCAAAACACACAACAAGCGAACACCGGCTGGGCCTGGCTCAGCTCCCCGGGCAGATTCTGTTACAGGTGCTGTGAGGTTCTTTTCTTATGGAAACCCATCACCGTAGGGTTTCGACCCATACTTAAGAGTATCCAAACCAAACTGAAATAAATGTCCATGCATCCCAACCTACACATGGAAATCCCAGAGATAGATTGTTGGAATGGAATGCGCTCTCTTTCTCTCTTGCTCCTTGGAGGGACATATACTGGGCTTTGGCTGCAGGGTTAACAGGAGCTGAGAGGGATGAGTCCCTGCCCCCAGTGACTGGGCTGCCCCCCAGGGCATGCTGGTTTGCCAGGCTGGGCCCTGGAATACTGCAGACCTGCCCGGCTTAGGAACCGGACTGGAGAGCGTCAGTCACTGAGGGTTAGCTCGATTCCCATATTCCCGATTCCCACTGTACAGTATGTCAATTTAGAGCCAGTTCAGCTCCAAGGAAACCCCATGTAAAGTTACCATCTCCTGGTTTCTACTCTTTGGTAAACATTTTGTCTCAATGACATAATAAGATGTGGAGTCCTGTAGCTCAGTAGTTGAAGCCTCGACTCACAAGTGTGAGGTTTGATTCTCGGCATGACAATTCCTCACTCCATGGAGTTTGCCTCCGTTTACCCAGCAGTAAAGTAGGAACCTGGTATTAGCCGATTGGTAGATCTTTTGAGGGATAATAGTCCTTCAAAAATAATAGTATTAATTTTGTCATTCAATCCACGACTGTTTGTGGGACTCTGCTCTGTGCCACATTTCATCGATAAAATATAACGTCAATTTACTTTAGAGAATATCCTGTGAAGGTCTTTGAGATGTCTCTAAAACATGATAAGGCACTATATCAAATGCGAGGATTATTATTATGTCAGTGGTCCTGCTGGCTCAGTTGGATACACTCTTACCCACAGTCAGACAGTACTGACATGACTTTGAACTCACAGCCTAGGTTGATCTCCAATATAGCGCTGAATTATCATGGGTGCCGTCCTTCGGATGAGATTCAAGACCCCGTCTGCCTGTTCAGGTGGACATTAAAGATCCCATGGCACAATTTGAAAAGAAAAAGGAGTTTCTCGCTCCTAGTCCTGGCCAACAATTCCCCTGAAGCAATCGTGGCTGTTTGTGGGACACTGTACTGTTGCAAATTGGCTGCTGTGTTTATCTACAATCACTGCTGTCAGTAAATCAATCCCTTGAGATATTTTGATGACTTGACGAGGAGTTGAAATGTTATCGAGCAACTGAGTGATGGTGATTGTCCAGCAGAGGGTGCTGTGAAGCAATGCAGTGGGAGAACATTAATCTCTATCTGATCTACTCTGGGAACATGTTGGAGAATGGTTCAGTGTGTTTTGCAGGTGAAACCATGTGAAGAATCTTGTGATATTGTGTGATACTGTGAGGCTGCAAATGGGAAGTTGTTAAATGTGGGTACTCGGGAAAAATGCAGTGCCGTAGCATAGCGAGAGGACACAGGTTTATTTCCTGGGCGGGGAAAAATATTAGACGAGTTTCCTTACTCCATGTTCCTGTTCACCAGCAATCAGTAGGGACCCGGTTGTTAGTCGATTAGCAGATCACTTTCCCCTCTGGTAATAATTTCTCCAAAAAAAATTGGTCACTCAATCCAGGTGTGACACTGCTGTGCACAGCTGGCTGCCGTGTTTTGCACACAAAATACAGTCACTGACCGTTACAGTTTGGCGGAGTTTTACTGACTTGATCAAATGCAAGTACAATACTGTATTTTTATTATCCTGAGAGCTGAAGAGTTTTGTTGGGATTGGGAGATGTTTGACCTTGATGTCCTTTCTGGCTTTCCTTGCAGACACCTCGTACGTCTCGTTGCTGGCTCTCTACATTGTGCTGGGAGTGCTGGGTGGGACTGCGCTTCTCTTCTGGTGCTGCTGGTCACCGGGCTGCTGTATTTGGAGACTGAGCGTCTGCAGGTTCCTCCCATGCTGTAACTCCTTCTGTGCCTCCTGCCAACTCTGTACCCGCAGCTGCTCCCAGAAAGACAGCGGGTGCTTGGCCAAGGTCACCCCACAAAACACTGTCTCTGTTTCCATGTAACCAAACTACCACAGATGCACACACACACTCAGCGCGCTACAAGTAACAAATGTTAATTTCACAAGAGCATCCACATCACAACCTTACATTCAATCATGTAGTGTGGTGATTAGCGTACTCCGCTCACAAGCAAGAGGACCCAGGGAGAGGGCTACCCCTACAGAGAAACAGTCCTACAAAAATGTTCTTATTGTCAACCTGTGTAATTCACAGTCAGCACTATTCATATAGTTAATTAATATGACGTTCCTTCCTCTTAGAGGGATGTTTCAGTTTGTCCAGCAGTCAGTCTGAGAGGCTAGTTAATCAGTCTCTCCAAGTCAATGGCAAATTAATTTAGTTAACAGTCTGTTTGGGATTGACCCCTAACCTAGGTAGGGTAGTAAATAGTGAGGAGGATTGTAACCAACTGCAAGCAGACATACACAGATTGGTGGAATGGGCTGACATGTGGCAGATGGATTTTAATGTGGATATGTGTGAGGTGATACACTTAGGTAGGAAAAATGATAGGAGGCAAATATAGGCTTGGTAGCTCAATCTTAACTTGGGGTGAACATACAGAGAGATCTGGGTGTTCAAGTAAGCGAATCATTAAAGGTAGCAGGGCAGGTAGATAAGGCAGTAAAAAAGGCATTTGGTGTACTGAGCTTTATTAGTAGGGGCATAGAGTATAAGAGTAGGGAGGTTATGGTTAATCTATACAAAACACTGGTTAGGCCTCAGCTGGAGTACTGCGTCCAGTTCTGGGCACCTTACTTCAGGAAGGACATTAAGGCACTGGAAAGGGTGCAGAGGAGATTCACGAGAATGATACCAGGAATGGGGAACGTTAGCTATGAGGACAGACTGGAGAAGTTAGGAAGTTTCCCATTAGAGCAGAGAAGGTTAAGCGGGGACTGATAGAGGTCTTCAAGGTTTCGCTAGATAGGGAAAAGCTGTTTCCGCTGGTAGGTGTGTCTGTGACCCGTGGTCACAGTCTGAAGATATCTACCTAAAGAAGCAGAGGGGAGGTTAGAAGAATTTTTTTTACTCAGCGAGTTGTTCAAATTTGGAATGATCTGCCTGAAAGGGTAGTGAGGTCTGATTCGATAGCAGCTTTTAAGAGAGAACTACATAGATATCTGGGGAAGACGGGTTTGCAGGGTTATGGGGAGAAAGCTGGTGATTGGGGTTAATGTAAGTGACTTGCTCGGTCAAAGAGCCGGCACAGACTCGATGGGCCAAATGGCCTCCTTCTGTGCCGTAACATTCTATGATTCTATGAACCTTTAGCCCAGTCTCCCGTCAAATTTACAGCACAGAAGGTCTATCGAGTCTTTGCCATTTTTTCAAAAAGAGCATTTATCTGTCCCTTCACTATTACCCAATGAAAATGCTGATTACAATCACTGGTCTATGAAACTTGCTGTCAAAAATTCATTTAGTAAATTCATTTTTAGATCCTCAAATCAAATTTTCCAGCTCAGTGACGATGATCTGCAAACTGTTGTTAGGTGAGGTTGGGTTATAATGCTGCTGTTAGATCAATTGTCTTTCTATCTCAAACCCAGAGTTCAGAAATGCTGCCCCGTCAGATTGCTATAATAATAAATCTAATAATTCTTGCATTTGATATAGTGCTTTTCGCATCTTCTAGTCATTTCAAAGCACTTCACAGAATATGTTGTAAAGTGAATTGAAATCAAACTTGGGGCTTCTTGTTTGCAAGGTGCGTGCGCTAACCAGTGAGCTACCGGACTACATCAATGCAAGTTATTATTGTTTTTCCTCTCGGCTCGGTCACCTGTGGGGTACCCTGATGCTCCAGCCTCGGTCCCCTCCTTTTCTCATCTTGGTGATGTGATCTGCAGAAATTGAGTCAACTTTCACATGTGTGCGGATGACACCCAACTCTACATCTCCTCCAGCTGCAACTCCCTGATGTCCTGTCAGCTTGAATTTCAACAAGATGGAAGCCATCATTGGCTCCCATCAAGGTCTTCTATCCTGCAGGTCCAAACTCCGCAACCTCTCCTCAACCTCCCTGAATCTGTGTGCAACTTAGGCATCAGGTTTGATTCCCAGCTTTCCTTTCTCTCCCACAGCGGTTCCCTGACAGGACTGTTTTATCACCTCCACCACATTGCCGTCTCTGGCCATATCTCACAATCACAGTCACTGAAATCCTCATGTCAGTTCCCAGCTGGACTATTCCATGCGGGCTGGTCTCCCCCCTCAGCCCCACCAAACACAAAATACAATTCGTTCAGATCTCTGAGGCCTGGATACGAATCCACATAAACTCTGTATCCCCATCAATCAGTCTTTGCCAGGCTCCACTAGCTCCCAATTTCCAAATGGATCAACTTCAAGATCCTCTCTCTTGTTTTCACTCCCATCATACCCTCGCTACCTATCTGACTTGCTTCCCACCCCGCTGCATAACCCATTTCCTCCCCTCAGCGGGCTCCGGACTCCTATTCATCCCTGCACTCCTCTGTTCCACCGTTGGTAGCCATGCCTTTGAAACTCTCCCTCAACCCCTCTGCCTTGTCTCCTCCCTCCCCGCCTAAACATCTTCCTTTTTGATTGTGATTCCGGTCACCTCCCTACTCCCTCTCCTCCCTGGCTCTGGGTCAGATTTCTCCACGGTGAACATGACATTTACAGAGCAGAATGCCTTCATGTTGGGAGGAGGCATTGCAGGACACTTCCCCATGTGAAGGGCGCTGTGTAAATGCAAGTTATTGTTGAATAATTGAATAATTTAGTTAAATGAACGATTTTAATGATGAACTCCTGTGTTCATGTTATTTCAATAGTTGATTGTACTGTACTGTAGTGTACTGTACAATGATATATGACACATAGTTCATCTTTCAAAAAAATCTAGTAGAATTGGTTTGTAAGGTACAGCACAATAAAGAATATTCTAAAGATACAAATTTCCAACAATAATATAACTGATCAAAAAAAGCATAAAACCTTTAAGACAACAGACTGTTGACTGTGAGGAATGTTCCTTACTAGCAAAAAGCTAATATTTGGTATTCAATGATTATTCCAATAATCAAGTCCATATGGTACAAAAGACTTCTGAAAAATAAACTTTGATTGTATTTATTTTGTTTCCCATGTCATTTAGAATTGTGATTTGCAGAGATGTTTGTTACAATGCTACATCTGTGGTTTGGATCTTTGTATAATTGCTGTAAAACAAGAATGTTCAGTAATAATAATAATCCTTGCAATTGATATAGCGCTTTTCACGTCTTCAAGACATCTCAAAGTGCTTCACAGAATATACTGTAAAGTGAATTGACTGTATATTTGTGGGCTAAATGCAGCAGCCAATTGTGCACAGCAGTTTTCCACCAACAGTTGTGGATTGAAATGACCGATTTATTATTGCTTTTTTTGAGGATTTCTTATTAGGAATGTAGAGTAAGGAATCTTGCCCTGCCTGGATTTTAACACAGGTTGTAAGGCAAGTGCTCTAACCACTGAGCTACAGGACTGAATGGAACAAATTGAGTGCTGTAAATGTACTGGGCAGATTAAAAATGTGGACATTATATATATTTTTGGTCTGAGAAATGCGAAAATCCAGTACCAAGAGCATCCAAACTTACAGAATTCCATGCATCCCGTCTACACATGGAAAGAGTGAGATAGATCTTGCAAATAGTGACCATAATTCACTTAAATTGACTTGTTTCACCCGCAACATATAATAAGAATCCTTGCATTTATATAGGGCTTTTCAGGTCTTCTAGACGTCTCAGAGCGCTTCACAGAATACTGTAAAGTGGGCGATATACAGTCAATTCACTTTACAGTATATTCAGTGAAATTCTTTGAGCTTTCTAAAAGATGTGATAAGGTGCCATATATGAAATGCAAGGATTATTATTATGATCGAATTTGATGTACGGTTTAAGAGGGAGATGGGAGAGTCACAAACTAAGATTTTAAATTTAGGTAAGGCAAACTTCAAAGGGATGAGAATAAATGAACTACAGTAAACTGATCTGAACTGTTAGTGGGTAAACCCACGGACATACATTGGGAAGTATTCAAAGAAGAATTTGGGACAATACGAAACCAGTCCATACTCCTAAACACAAAAGCTCCAGTTCAAAAGATGAGGTAAGAGGCAGCATCAGACTAAAAGAAAAGGCTTACACAACTGCAAGAAAAAATGGTAATCCAGTGGCCTGGGAGGTTTACAGAAAGCAACATAGAGATACAAAGGAAATAATAAGAGGTGCAAAAGGAATATGAGAAAAACCTTGCAAGGGATATCAAGGGCACTGTTAGGTTCAGAAATTTAGACAATCTGTAGCTAGAAAATAGTCAGTCAAAAACAAGTAAGTAGGTATAGCAAAAACGATTTATTCAACTACATTCATATAAGTCATCAATTAGACTCATATGCCCATAGGGTCAGTTGTCTCTCAGGCAGACAAAGGACCTCGTGTCCAGCGTTTTCACATCTTTTATACAGAAAAAGAGATATATCTTGAGTCCCTTTCTTAAACCAATTACAATACAGTCACGTACATATCTTGAAACTGAAAATTACTAGCCCAAACTGCCTTTTTGCCTCCTGCACAATTCGTTCGTTTCACACATTCTCGCTTATCTCTTCTGTCGTACCCAAGGCCGTCTCTGCAGATCACAACCAAGGCTGCAGTTTTCACAGAAGAGACAATAGAGAAGCTGTTACGTCAACAATCGAACTAATCTGATTTCGATTATGGCTTTGCAAACAAGTATTAGCAAAGCATTCTATTTAATTAAAACATCTATCAGCCTCACATGCTGCCACCAAACAAGTTTCTTGAAAATATAACATAACCATTTTCTCCTCTAACATTCCCTCCTTTTTATGATATTTCAATAAACTTGTCGCTCAACCTTTTTTACATACAACAGTATTTTACATCAGTATAAACCCTCCATCCGACAAGCGGTTTTTTGGGGGGGAACGTCATGAGTTACAATTTGTAGTAGTTAGTTGGGGAACAGTTGATTTAAATGGAGGTTATCCTCTTCGTCTGGTAGATATACATCATCCTCCTTCAGTAATGTTATACATTCTTGGTGTGACAGCATTAAGGTACTTGGGAACATTTTTACAATCATACCGCGAATCAAGGGTACAACACAACAGGAAAACAGCATGAGTACAACGATTACTATCAGTAGGTACATGCCAAGCTTCCACAGCCATGCCCCCCACCCCCATCCGGAGAGCCATGTGCCTAACCAATCCGCCGGTCTTTCGGGTTCCCTGATAGCAGATCACATGTGAGAGATTATATTAGTCAGATTTTGATGTCCGTCTGGGATAAAGAAACAGCAACTGGTGCCCAGCATCTTACAGGTCCCCCCTTTTTCTGCCGTTAGCATGTCTATATCAGTCGGTGTTGTATTACTGCTTTTCGCATTGCCCCCATTTCACTATCAATTACTTCGACCGCTTCCTCTGTCTCATTGGCCAGGGCATGTAGTTGGGCTGCCAGGCCATTTATTTTAGTCAGTGCCCCTCCTACTCCTATATTGGCCCAAAATGACCAGCCCAACATTTCTCCCTGGGTGGTCCATGGGTTCATAGTGGTATACCCATGATCCTCTGCTCCCAAAGGATATACTGCAATACCAGTGATCACAATGGCCGGGTAGCAGCAACCTGTCCACAGATGTGGTAATTGTAAGTAGGCCGTTCGCCCACAAATCCAAACCATGGCTCCCTCACCTGGGTCCTGTAGGGTTGAATCACAGCTAATCTCCCTCAAAGTCATGTTTAGCTTTTTTAATAGTGCATTTTTGGGAGGTGAAATTAGCAATTATACGGACACTGCAAACACTATGTCCCACAGCCTGTCCTGTGTTCATCTGGGTGCATAAGCATGCTTCACCTTCCCTGTATGGTACTCGATACGTGGGGTTATACTGTTGGTTCTGTGAGGTTCTGGAATTGGTGGGTATGGAGTGACTAACGTTGTTGACCGCATTATAGGCCATGATCAACAAGCGAGCCATGCTATTGGGGATGGCGTCATTTCTTGTTGTCCCGTTCAAAGTGTCCAGTCATCCCCTTCCCCTGGCACAGCCAATCAAATGATTATCTTTTGGTAGAAGTCCCCATATGGCCTTTCAATGCCGCACCACCATATTCCTGCGTCGGAATTGGCAAGACTTGTGATTTCTACCTCAGCTCCATTGCTATTTTGTTCCTTCGATATACTAAATCGGGACCCTGTGGCATGTCCATTATTATTTTTAGTGGATACTACCACTAAATGCCAATCATAGGGTCCACAGGGGTTTTTGCAGAGGTACTTCTCATCATTTTTATGCTGGTAGTATACATTGTTGCCGCGCTGTATCGCGATAAGGCCAAGGATTACACTTAAAACCCAGGGTCTTCGCTTTTTCCCCTGACACATGTTTATCCTTGCTGGCTGCGTTTACGAGGCATCCCACTACTGACAGCAACACTATCGCAATCATGACAGAGACCAGTCTGCTCCCTTTTTACCTGTGCTGTTGGTTGTCTTCTTCACCGGGGTTGAGACGAGTGCAACCTTTCGTACGCACTCCCCTTTGTAGCCGGACTTTACACACCCGTCAGGTGCCCCTTACTGACTGGTCCCTTCTGTTACCTTTTTACAGTGCGTGAGATGAACCCAAGTGTCCCGCTCAGCAATCCTGACCGCCGTTGGTGTCGTCAGTAGCACTTGAAATGGTCCTTTCCACTTAGGCTGATGCCATGTTTTTCTTTTTATGTCCTTGACTAGTATCCAGTCTCCAGGTAATAGCTGCGGGGTCAACAACGGCTCAGCCAGCTCCTGTGGTGGTAGGACATTTAACATAGTCTTTTTGTTAGTCACTTTTATCCTTTCTTGGACACATGGTGTTCACGTGAACATCTCATGCCACTCTCGTGCTTATTCACATTCTCTTTTACACCCAACTCTGCCTTTCTTCGCAAACAAGCTCTTCTTATCGCAGTCTGTTCTAGCCGGTTTCTAATGGTGACCTCGACAACTCAAACTATGTGCAGCAACTTCCCTTATCTTCTACAGTAGTCTTACAAAAACATCATTCTAGCCCACTCTCTGTTTTTAACAGTCTATACTAATTTTAACCAGTTCTTCACCAACTCCAACAGTCCCCACCTTGATACCGAATTAACATGAGGTATCACACAATCTTTTGCCCTGTATATTTCACTTCAACACAATATTACTTTAGTGTCACCTGAATCCTGCCGACTACGCAAATTGTTGGAGATTAAATTCTCTTACTCTTTTAAAGCAGATTCGTTTATTCAGGTATACTCATTGAGCTGACACTAAAGCATATAAAACGACTACAATGCATGCAAACAGTCCCCACTCCATTACTTCTGTTCCCTTCCGATTCTTCTTTTACTTTGTTCACCCTTTTCGCCTATTCCCTCTTATCCGATTCTGCCTCGGGTCTCAATATCGCATTACGCCCTAGTCTTCACTTTTGGGTTTACCTGTCATCCACCTCTTGTGATGACGCCCAAATACACTAGGTTTCTTATAATGCAATCTCATACACCAATATACTACCCGGCACACAATCTTCAGGTAAAAAGGGAATAGTCCTTTCTCTTCCTTGCGTCCTCTCAGTCGGTCTTGGGGAAAAGTAGGGGTGTTGATCTCTTTGGGGATCTGCTGTCACGTTACAGCTCTTCCATCAGTTGGTTTCCTTTCTCGAGAGCGGTTTGGCTACTGTCAGTTACAGTTTCTTCCATCAGTTGTTCCTCCTTCTCGAGAGCGGCTTGGCTACTGTCACGTTACAGTATCTTCCATCAGGTCCTTCTCCTTCTGCTCCTCCGTCTCCGCTCTCTCTATTCCTTTGTCTCAACACTTTTGCTTAACATTAGTCAAATTGGCCAAAGCGTGCAGCTGTGCTGCCAACCCATTGATCTTGGTCTTTTTATAAGAAAATGTAAAGTTTATTTGCTATAGCAAGAGCTGATTCTCAGAAGTCAACAGTCTCCAAGTAGAGTACCTGACAGTCAAAAGAATGAGCTGCCGGTGGTCAGTTAATGGTGACATCACTCAATCCATGTCTCACTAACAAAGTGAAATGTTAAAAACAAGCTTATCTCCAGATAGTGTCTAGTTTAGACAATGTCAAGGTTTGCTGTTACTGTTTTCTGCCCCGTGAAATACTCAGACTTGGCACAATGCGACTGGCATTGTGCCAAGTCTGCGTTTCTCAGGACTTGCTTTTTATGTTTAATTGGGTTAATAGTATAGAAGTTACATCTAGGCATAAATGGCTAAATTTTACAATTTCACATTCCCTCCTTTTATCATATCCCATATGATAACACCAATTATTCATTTTTAATAATTATTTCATTTATCCCTTGCAATTGTTTCTCTCCCTTTTGCTCAAGGTTGCTGACTGTGCCTGTGTTGTGGATAGATTGTTTTAATTGGTGCCCAATTGGAACTAACTATAATTTTTAGTACAGTACCTCCATAACCCAACAGACCCCACCTTGAGAGTGAGAAAATACAATTTTTTGATCTCTCACAACCGAACTACGCCTGTATTAATTTAGCAAGTTGTAAATCCCTTTTGTATCATTCTTGCGCAGCCCTCGGTGTAAATAGCATGTAAGCAGAAAAGTATAAAACCATAAGACATTATAAAATCACAAAAACATAAGACATGAGAAGTACAGTTCAGAGCAAGACATGTGTAGTACAGTTCAGTACAATTAATTAAGCAGATTGATACAGTGGCTGTGATTAGGAATCGACTTTTTTTTTAAAAACGTAGTACAGTTTGTGTTGATTGTAGAATATCTCCTTTTTTTTCCAAGATCGGTTAGACTTGTCTTCTTTGTTCTCAAACTCAGACCTTTTTGGTCACGCATCCAAATCTGTAGTGAGAAATTCAACAGCTCGTTTTGACCATTCACTGGTAAAATGTCCTCGAAAGTCCATATAATCCGTTTTGTTTCAGCAAACAAGTCCACGAGTCTTTAGAATTTCCTTTTTTGGTCAATGTAAGACAAGACCAGAATGTCCAGTTCCCACCTCGAGTGGGTCAAACTGATTACCATCATCATTATCAAAATCTTCACAATTCCCTTTTACCTCAGCCACCACATCAATCGTTGCAACTTATTTTAGCATCTGTAATTACAGCACATCATTATCAATGATATCATTATAAACATAAACAGTACAGCCACAACAATTTTCCCTTTTGGACATGTCATCCCTCCCTGCGGGTTGTTCTGTAAACATGTGAGACACTTCTTACAAAAAAAAAATTTTTGTATAAGAAGTTTATATATCTGCTGTTTACCATAGATACCATCCCTCCTTTTGAGACATGACATTTACCATGGCTCAATTCAGCCGCTATGGGAAACAATGCTTTTGGTAATACTGGTAATTCATCCGGCCCTATCCACAACCCCTCAGCTGTTTTGGTACATTTATGGTTTTCCCATATGCGTATCTCTGGTGATTTTGCTTCACCTTGCATTTCTCATAATTACAGTATACTGACATTCTGAATACTATCAGTTCTCGAATTTTAATGGTGTTTATTCTACCTATCGACCCTGTCACCTCACACTCTACAACACCCAACGCATACAAAACACATACGGTTGCTAATGTACATGATTGACTGGGTTGCACTTGTCCACTCATCTCCCCCTGAGATCGTCGAGTGAAACTAAAAGCGAAGACCGGCCTTGTGGGTGGGAGAGTTGGAGCGAAAAGTTTAAGTTATTCCAAAAAAAAGGTGGCTGCATGGAATGGCATTCTTGTCAGTATCTGTAAGAACTAAATTACAAGGTGAAATCTCATGTTTCTTTAAACATTTTCAGTTGTTAATATGACATCATCATTACCTGCAGAAACACTTCCAGTTGATGTGGAAACCAAAGGTTTACGCAAAGTCATTTTGTCCACATAAACCAGAGTGCCTGCAGTCAGTGAATTTAAACTGCCCACAGTCAATGGCTGCAGAAAATTTTAACTTCCATTCATTAGTTGCGGCTTGTGCCGCCTCCACCTGGTCTTTCCCTTTCTTTACTTTTTCCTTCAATCCTTCTCTATGTCGCTAGTACTCTGTCCTACTTTCTTGCATATCTTATCTTCATACCCACTGCCTAAAAGCTTGCCTTTGTTTTTCCTCTGCCCTTCTTTGGACTCATTTCACACCATATAAGTCTAAGCCTAACGTTACCCTGACCTCCTGGCTCGTACGACCCGTCGGAAATATTCTGCGTATTCCCGTCGCTGTCTCTGTCTGGGCTCAACCTTCTGATAACCCCTCAAGACCCCTAGGAATATGTATTTTCCGTTGACACAACCCTTTCTGAGATCCTTTGCTAACGTTTCTTATACTTATTTATCACAAACAATACAACACACAAAGGCTTCAACAATTAGACGCAGTTTCTTCCTAACTTATGTGAGAGCTGATTATCCTGCTCCAACAACTTACAAACAGTTAAATCACCAGGACTGTATATCATTATTAACAATCATAAGTAAAAACATTCAGTTAATATAAGTTTGATTGCCACAAGTTAAATTTATCCATATTTAATTTTTACAAACATCTCAATTAACTTAAGTGAAGGAGAGGAGAATATGCGTCTCTCAATGGGAGTCGCTCTTGTCCTCTGACAACACACACATCGGGTGCGTCACAATCGCTTATTCACTAAGACACTTATACTGTATATTACTTAAGTGAAGGAGAGGAGAATATGCGTCTCTCAATGGGAGTCGCTCTTATCCTCTTACAACACACACACAACCTCCTTTGCTATTCCCACTACACATTGTTTTTGACAGTCTCTTTTCCGACAAAAAAACTTTAATGATCCAATTTCGGGAAATCCCGTCACTCACCCCACTCTTCTCCGGACCGCTCCAAGCGACTAAGATCCTCCTCGATCCTCCGTCCAGTTATCCCAAATGATAACCTTGTCCTTACGGGTCCCTTCACCCTTACGGCGACACCTGCCTCTGACAGTCCCCCTGCAGACCTAACCTGGAGCTTGCCTCGCCGAGTGGTCGGAGATTTAGGGAAGTCCCGTCACTCACTCCACTTGGGAAATCCCGTCTCACACTCCACTCTGCTCCAGGCGACTAAGATCCTGCTCGATCCTCCGTCCAGTTATCCCAATGATAACCTTGTCGTTACGAGTCCCTTCACCCTTAAGAATGCAACCTGCCTCTGACAGTACCCCTGCAGACCTAACCCGGAGCTTGCACCGCTGAGTGGTTGGAGCTGTTGGGATCCCGGACGAGCCCCCAAATGTTAGGTTCAGAAATTTAGACAATCTGTAGCTAGAAAATAGTCAGTCAAAAACAAGTAAGTAGGTATAGCAAAAATGATTTATTCAACTACATTCATATAAGTCATCAATTAGACTCATATGCCCATAGGGTCAGTTGTCTCTCAGGCAGACAAAAGACCTCGTGTCCAGCGTTTTCATATCTTTTATACAGAAAAAGAGATATATCTTGAGAAAGGGGTAGTCCCTTTCTTAAACCAATTACAATACAGTCACGTACATATCTTGAAACTGAAAATTACTAGCCCAAACTGCCTTTTTGCCTCCTGCACAATTCGTTCGTTTCACACATTCTCGCTTATCTCTTCTGTCGTACCCAAGGCCGTCTCTGCAGATCACAACCAAGGCTGCAGTTTTCACAGAAGAGACAATAGAGAAGCTGTTACGTCAACAATCGAACTAATCTGATTTCGATTATGGCTTTGCAAACAAGTATTAGTAAAGCATTCTATTTAATTAAAACATCTATCAGACTCACATGCTGCCACCAAACAAGTTTCTTGAAAATATAACATAACCATTTTCTCCTCTAACAGCACCAATAAACATGTTTTGTTAATCTATTAAGAGAAAGCGAGTCATAAAGAGAAATGTTGGCCCATAAAGACCTATCTGTAGGTGAGACTATCATAATAATAATCCTTTGATATAACACTTTATCATGTCTTTGAGATATCTGTGGATGATGCCACCAAGTACATGTGCAAGTTGAGGAAGAGAAGACTTAAGGACAAAGCCCAGACCAATTCCATACAAGACAGTGCGAGGGTTGGAGGAGAAGCCATTTGTGGTGACAAACGAGATGGTGTGAGAGATAGAATCTAAACTACTGAAGGAAAACCATGAAAGTTGAATGTGAGGAAAGGCGGAGGATGGAGTGGTCAACGTTATCTAAGGTAGCTGAGAAGTCAAGGAGGACCTAGAGACCAAGGAAGCCCTGGTCACAGATGAACAAAATGTAAATTGGCACTTTGACCAAAACAATTTCTGTGTGTGAACAGCACGGAAACCTGATTGGATGAGTTTGTGAAGGGAATGGCGGGAGAGGAAGGAGTGAAGCTGGGAAGCAACAATTTGTTTCTAGGACTTTGGAAAGGAAAGGGAGGTTGGAAATGGGGGGAGTAATTTGAGATGCTTGTAAGGTGAGTGTTCTAACCACTGTGCTACGGGAGCCCCACAAGAGTGGGGCTCCCATGGACTTTCAGAAGCTTCCACACAAGAAGTTATTAGTAAAAATAAAAGCACATGAAATCAGAGGTAATCTTGCAATGTGGCTTGGTAATTGGTTGGGAGGTAGGAAACAGAGAGTAAGGATAGGGGGAATGTTCTCTAATCAGTGGGATGTGACAAATGATGTCCCCCACAATATATGTGTGTGTGTGTGTGTGTATATATATATATGTACTGTTTCAATGACCAGAGTGAAGGAATAGAGTTTTATATCCAAATTTGCAAAGTTAGGAGGCACAGTATATTGTGTAGATGGGAGTAGGAAGTCACAAAGGGACTTTGAAAGATGAAGTGAGTGGGCAAAACTGTAACAGATGGAATACAGTATGGGAAAGGAAGTGTGAGATCATCTGTTATTGATCCACAAATAGCAAAACCAAATATTTTCTAAATACAGTAGTGAGAATGAGAAAGTAAGAACTGTGGTAGAGCAAAGGGCTTCAGGTGCCCACAGACACAAAGCGCTGAAAACAAGCTCACAGGTACAAACATTATCAAAAGCCAAACAGAATGTTGGCCTTGATCTCAAGGGACTGGAATATACAGGAGAGGAAACGATGGTTCAAGTGTATAGAGCTTTGGTCAGATCCCATCTGGAGACTGTTCAGTTTGGGGCACTGGATCTCAGGAAGGATATAATAATTTTTGCATTTTGATATAACTCCTTATCATGTCTTATGGACATCTCAAAACGCTTCACAATATACTGTAAAGTGAATTGACTGTACATTTTGTGGGTGAAATGTGGCAGCAAATTGCAGACAGCAGTGTCCAACAGTCATGGATTGAGTGACCAATTTTTTTGAAAATGACTTATTACCCTTGGAAAAGTGATCTGCCAATCAACTAACAACTGGGTTCCTATTTACTGGTAGGTAAACAGGGATGTGTGGAGTACAGAAACTTGCTTGGCTCTGCCCAGAATCGAAGCCACTCTTGCTTGCTATGCCAGTGTTGGCTCTGGAATGGGGGGCAATGCAGATTCATCAACAACAACAGGAAAATTACATGTGTATAACACGTTTCACGTCTTGGCCTCCTTCTGTTGCTATGTTTGTGAGGCTCGCCAGCGCTCACATTGCCCTCAGCAACGTGGATCCTCCTCATTATTTCTGAAGCATTTAAACGACGGCAGAGTCTTCTCACTGCAACAAACAGCAGGGACTGAGGGATAAACAGTCTGTCAGCCTGGGACAACCGCAGGCAGAGAAGCAATAATGCGGAACTATACCTTTCCAGCAGACACTCTGACAACAGAGATCCCGGAACTAACCTCCGCGGAGGCCTGAGAGAGGCTACATTCCTGCCATCCATCTGGGTAAATCTTTAATTTTCCGAGACCTAAAATTTATACCAAGGCTTAATCCTCAACCATTTGTGGGACACTGCTGTGTGCAATTGGCTGCCACATTTCACCCATAAAATATATACAGACAATTCTCTTTATAGTATATTCCGTGAAGAGCTTTGAGATGTCTCAATGACATAAGCTGCTACATAAAATGCAAGAATTATAATAATTATTGTTTATTGTTAGAATTTTAAATTAGGATTGGAAGATGCTGGTTCTCTTATGAACAGAATGGTGTGAAAAAAAAGCTTCCAATTTAGTAATTGCCAATTGTAAAATTCAAGATAAAAGTGTTGATCCCAGACACGTGCAGCGCACGCTATGAAAATTCTCCCCTCAAACAGATGTAACTTTAAACACAATAATCCTAACAACAATAAGATTGAAATGGTTTAAAACACTTAACAGATAATTCAAGTGTAGTGAGTGTTTACAGAGCAACTTGGCAGTCAACGCCTCACAGATATGAAGCAAATTATTAAATTACCTGGAGGATTGTTGGCTGTGATATCGGGAGAAACTCCTTTCTCTTTTTGAATCGCACCTTGGGATGATTAATTCCCAGATGAACAGGCAGATGGGGTCTCAGTTTAATGTCTTACCCAAAAGACATAATACAGTTGCTACTCTTTATGCTAAACACTGTGAGGCGATTCAAGAGGTTCTCCTTCTTTATCACTAAAAGAAACAATATTTGCCAAGCAGCCTCATCCTCCTGCCTCTCATGGCCCACCACCCTCCCCGTCATCAGCTCCTATTGCAACCCCCATCCTATATTCCTTCTTCCCATCTCTCCTTCCTCCCTCTCACCACCCACATTCACCCACTCTATGGGACCCACCACATGCTGCCTTGACCCCCTTTCCACCAACTTGCTGGTACCCAGCTCCCCCTCCTCTGTCCACTGCTGGCAGACATCACAAATCAGTCTCTCTCCTCAGGATCAGTCTCTAACCTCTCAAAACTTCTGTCCCCTCCTCAAAAAACCTACCCTAGATCCCTCAAACCCCAGCCACTAACACCCTATCTCAAACTTGCCCTTCCTTGCCAAAGTTTTAGAACGTGTTGTTGCCAACCAACTTCAACTCCTTTCACTTACCTTGCAAACCCCTCCAGTTCGGTTTCCACCCTGTCCACAGAACAGAGACTGCGCTTGTGAAAGTCAGAAACGACATCCTCTCTATCTGTGATCAGGGCTCCCTCTGCCTCCTAGACCACTCTGTAGCTTTCGACACAGTCGATCACACCAGCCTCCTCCACCGCCTGTCCTCAGTCATGCACCTCTGTGGGACCACACTCGCCTGGTTCGAATCCTACCTCACAAACCGCCAACAGTACATCTCCACAACCGGCTTTTTCTCCTGCTCTCACCCGGATCCATCCTTGGCCCCCTTCTATTCCTTATCTACATGCTCCCTCTTGGTGATGTCACCCACAGAAATGGGGTACACTTCCACATGTATGAGGATGACACCCAACTCTATTTTTGCATCTCAATTTGTGACCCCCAGTCCCCTGATGTTCTGTCAGCCTGTCTGTCAGACAACAAGAGCTGGATGAGTGCGAATTTCCTTCAACAACAACAACAATTTACATTTATAGAGCGCCTTTCACGTCGGAAGGACGTCCCAAGGCGCTGCACAGGAGGCGTGTGACCCGAGCTGGGAGGGGAGTGTTTGGGAAGGGGTGAAACACGAAGGGGAGGTAAAAGAGTTCGGGGTGGAACAAAAGGCACGATCGAAGAGGAAAGTCTTCAAACCGGCCTTGAAAGAGGAAAGGGAAGAGACAAAACGGAGGGATTGAGGGATGGCATTCCATAAGGTGGGAGCGGAGAAACTGAAGGCCCGGCCTCCGATGGTGGGGCGGTTCGGGCAGGGGGCTTGGAGCAGGCCAAGTCCTGTTGAACGGAGGGTCCGTGTGGGCGTGTAGGGCGAGAGTAGATCGGTTAGGTAGGATGGGGCAAGGCCGTGTAAGGCCTTGTAGGTGAGGACGAGGATCTTAAACTCGATCCTCTGGAGGATGGGGAGCCAGTGGAGACGGGCGAGGGTTGGAGTTATGTGGTCACGGAGGCGGGTGCGGGATAGTACACGGGCTGCAGAGTTTTGGATGGCCTGCAGCCTGTGAATGGAGGAACTGGGGAGGCCGACGAGGAGAGAGTTTCCGTAGTCCAGCCGTGAGGTGATGTACGCGTGCACGAGTGTTTCGGCAGCGCGGGGGGTAAGATAGTTGCGGAGCCTGGCAATGTTGCGCAGATGGAAATAGGCGGTGCCGGTCAAGGCGCGGATGTGGGGGAGGAAGGAAAGTTTTTGATCGAACATGATGCCGAGGTTCCTGATTGGCTTTGTGAGGTGGAGAGTACAGCCTTGGATGTTGAGGCTGGCAGCGCCTGATGTGCGGAGGCGCTGGCTTGAGCCAATCAGGAGGGCCTCGGTCTTATTCACGTTCAATTGCAAAAAGTTGTCCCTCGTCCACGACTCGATGTCGGACAGACATGCTGTCAGAACATCGATCGTCTGGGGGTTGAGGGATGAGGCAGAAAGGTACAACTGGGTGTCATCCGCATATATGTGGAAATTTACCCCATGTCTGCGGATGACGTCGCCCAGAGGGAGCGTGTAAAGGGTGAAAAGGAGGGGGCCGAGGACAGAGCCCTGGGGGACGCCGTGGGAAAATGTGCGGGGGTTTGAAGAAAAACCATTGGAAGAAACAAAATGTAAACGATGGGTCAAATAAGAGTGGAACCAGTCAAGGACTGTGCCTTGAAGGTTGAGGTGGGAGGAAAGACGTTGGAGGAGGATGGTGTGATCGACTGTGTCGAACGCAGCAGACAGGTCAAGGAGGACGAGGAGGCAGAGGGAGCCCTGGTCACAGGATGTCATTTGTGACCTTGACCAGGGCAGTTTCTGTGCTGTGGATAGGGCGAAAACCTGATTGGAGGGTTTCAAGAAGTGAGTGATTTGAAAGGAAAGAGCGGAGCTGGGAGGCAACCACTCTTTCAAGGACCTTGGATAGAAACGGGAGGTTGAGAAAACGGAAGCCATACTCTTTGTCAGCATCTTCAATACCATGGTTCACTTCCAAACGCATACGCAACCTAGGCTTCAGGTTCAAACCCCAATTATCCTTCCTCCCCCACATCCAGTTCCTCACCAGCACCGCTTTCTTCCATCTCTGATGTATTGCCCATACCCACCAATTTCTCTCCCCCAAAACCATCGAAACCCAGCCTTTGTCACCTCTCGGCTGGACTATTCAAATGCCCTCCACACCGGTCCTCCTCTCCGCTGCCATTCATAAAATCCAGGTTATCCAAAATTCTGCCACCCGCATTCTCACCCGAACCAAACTTCGCTCCCCGATTACCCCAACTTCGGAGGATCAATTTCAAGATCGTCACTCTTATTTACAAATCCCTCCACTCCTCTGCAACCCCCTACCTCTCTGACCTCCACTCTCCTCATAACAGCACTCGTTGCCTTCGCTCGACCATGTCTGGCTTCCTCGTCCCCCGAATCCTCCACTCCACCATTGGTGGCCGTGTCTTCAGCCACTATGTCCCGAGGCTCTGGAACTCCCTTTCACACTCCTTTGGCTTCGCTCCGTCTCTTTCTATTTTCAGGTCTCGTCTGCAGACCTCTCTTTTCGACCGTGCTTTTGGTCACCTTTTCCCCCCCTCTAGCTCAGCCCCGGAATCCGTTATTGGGAAGCGCTCTGAGACACCGTCTGGCATGGAGGGCGCTATCTAAATCTAAGTTGTTGTTGTTGTATGCAAGGATTATTCTCCGTCAATGCAGTGCTTCCCTCAGTTCTCATGTCAGCCTAATAATAATAATAATCTTTGCGTTTGATACAGCTCCTTATCACATCATTGAGGTGTTTCAAAGCCCTTCACTGAATATTTTCTCGTGAATCAACTGTTTAGTTTGTGGGTTAAACGCAGCAGCACATTGGGCACAGCAGTCCTGAGCCAGAGACAAGAGGACAAGCTGACACCCAGAATACAATTATTAATATTAATCCTTGCATTTAATGTAGCACTTCATCACATCTTCACAGAGTTTCCTACTACTAATAATAATCCTTGCATTTGATATAGCGCTTTTCACATCTTATCGGCATCTCAAAGCACTTCACAGAATATACTGTAAAGTGAATTGACTGTACATTTTGTGGGTGAAATATGGTAGCAAATTGCAGATAGCAGTGTCCCACACTTGAGTGACCAATTGTTTAAAAATGAATTATTACAAATTATTATGCCTTGGAAAAGCGATCCACTAACAACCAGATTCATATTTACTGGTGGAGTAAAGTAGGGATACTAGGGATGTGTGGAGTAAGGAAACCTGCCTAATGTGGGCGAAACGCGGCAGCCATTGCGTACAACAGTGTCCCACAAACAGTTGTGGATTGAAATAATCAATTATTGTGTTTTTTGGGAGGGATTATTATTAGGTGTGTGGATAAGGAAACTTGCCCAAGGTTTTGCCCTGATCTGCCTGGATTCGAAACACAGGTCTCACGCTTGTAAGGTGAGTGCTCTAACCACTGAGCTGTAAATACTGTAAAGTGATTAGACTGTATATCTGTGGGCGAAAGGTGGCAGCCAATCAAGTGAAACATGAATATGAGATTACTCGTGTGGTTTGGCTGAACGATCTGTTTCTGTGCTGTAATGCTCTGTAAGAATCCTGGTCATAGCTTGACAACAATCTGATGTTTATAACTGTCCTGTGCGGTTTCTCAGCAGCCATTGATAACACATGTAAGTTGTTCAGTGTGTATGTGTTGTGTTATTTCCTGGCTTTAATATGAACATGTATGATACAATTGCCAGCTCCAGTGAATTAAAAAGCTTTTATTGTTTAAATAAAATGCATTGGCACAGACAGTAGGTCCGTTTGGAACTCCAAGGAAACCATTTAAGCACCAAATAAGTGGCAATTGTGATATATAGATGCCATAGGACTATCAGATTTTTATATTAAACACTTTGGATTTGGAAAACAATACAATCTCCACTGGAATTATACTTTTACACTTTCACCAGGCCACGTTCCCAAAAGCTACACTCCCACACTGGCAGCAACTCTATAAAAAATCACCATTAGGTTAAACTTCACCTTTTCCCTATACGGTAGAAAAATGTCATGATGTAGAAAAATAGAATCATTTTGACTTTTCTTTTTGCGTCTGCCTTTCTACCTCAAGGTTTTCCTTTGTTCAAATCTGCTCTCTCTCTCACTCGTCCCCATTCTCCTCGATTTCCTCAACTTTACAAAACTTTACTAAAGCGAGAGATAACAAGGATAACATGAGCACCTTCCCAAGGGTTTCACTGTCTCAAAGCAGCACCGGTCAGACAATAAACTAGTCATCTCTCTGTTAGCACCAGGTATGTTTAAACGCTCTGAGACGCCGTACGGCGTGGAGGACGATATATAAATCAAAGTTGTTGTTGTTGTTGCTACCCTCACAGTGACCAACGTTGTATGATGGTCCAAGGGAAATGGAGGTGACTTGAGCAATACTGCATTAATAATCATGCAGTTCAAGGTGACTGGGGCAGAAATTAAATCAAACACCTCTTTGCACGGCAAATATGAAGACAAATTATTGCAAATCTCTTGGGATATTCCTGGAAAGCAATTGGGGAGGCAAAGATTCTTACTGGAACCATAAATTAGTTTAGTTTAAAAAAGTTAGCAGTGAGTGCAACTCATGTGGCTTTTAATTATAGATGGGAATCAGATGAAAGTGTTTGAGGAAATAGCAGGGAATGGGGTTTGAGTAAAGAGCTACAGTGGGGGAGTGAGCACCAGCAGACACCATGGGGGGAGAGAGAGAGAGAGAGCAGGGCATGGGGTTAGAATAGAGAGGTCCAGTACAGATAATTTAATCACAGTCTTGCTTGCCCAAGTCACCTCTCAAGGAGCACAGCCTCTATTCTTCATGTAAAACTGATAAGGGAAAAATAAACTTTCTTTGCATAGAAATATTGACTATCCAGTTAGTGATTTAACGTTCTAATGGTTAATATAACACAAAGAATGGAGATCTCCAGACTACAAAGCTTTTAAGATTGAAATACAGACAAGTTGGTAAAACATCTTCAAAAGACCTTTTCTGAACCACGGATTTGCTATTTCTGCAGGCCAGTATACAGTTCACATTGTGTTGCTGAGGTCCTAAAACCATCAATTCCACGGTGGACACCTTTGTGGCTAGGGTTTGGCTTGCATCGAGATAAATTGTAGTTCATAAAAAGTACAAGAGGATTGCATCACAAAGTCTTAAAAATAAGGCTTTATAGAAATAAAATAGGAATAAAATATATAGTTCAATATTTCTCAAAGTATACTGAGATTAGAAAGACATCCCTCTTTCTTCCTCTGATATCAACACACAGTGAAACTGGTCAAATTAACTTGAATCAGTCACGTCACACTCACATTTATTGGCTCCTCTGATCAGGAAATTAATGAATAAGACATGGTTACAAAATAAAATGCATAAAGTTTCAGAGGGATTGTTAATACATGTCCTAGCTCACTCAAAGGGCATTACTGGATGGCCTTGGCTCTTATTGGTTTTATTCCTGTCCTCACTCTGGTACCAGCCAGTGTTCTGATCACATTTAAAACAAATATGTCATTCAGGCACCTTCGTCGCTATCCTCCTGTCCTCCTTCTCATCTCATCTCTTTCCAGCTTCAAAAAAGGCACTTGCTTCTCAAGACAGTTTGTGGAATCAAAAAGCGTCTTCAACTAACCACCGGAAGGAACACAGTTAATAACAATGGGAAGCAAATTATTCTAGTAGTCTGTAGCACAAATGCTAAATCAAATGGATGTAAATACACCAGTGGTTTTCATTATACATCTTTTTAAACTCGAATTCAATTTTTAATCACTACAACTGCTTAATGTCAAGCTGTAAGGAGTTCACTGGCAAAGAAAAACATGGATGAAGAGCATTGGAATTAGGAAAAACAAAGCTATTTATAAATTATTCCTTTCTCAGAAAAAAACAAGAGCAACTTGGCAACTAGTTTCATGGCTTTACATTAAAAAACTGCATGTCTCAAACCTTAGAGGTAATAATACAATGCTGGTGAAACACTGAGCCGCTGATCAAGGGTTCAGCATTCATTAATACTGAGCTTTACTGGGAGTCAGTTTATTTTTGGTTAAAACACAGTAAATGCCTTCATATTACACGCAATTAGGGAAGTTGCACAGAATTAACTGAATTGTTAATGCTAGGAATATTAAACAGGTATGTGTGTGTGGGAAGTGATGGAGTGGGAGGGGTGTCGTGGACAAGGCTAAGTAAGAGTTGTCAGGAGTTGTAACGTTGTTAATGGCTAAGCAAATGTCCTACAATTTGATACTTTTGTTTTAAAAAACTGCATTTGTGTTATGTACATACCCAGGTCATTTCTGTCACAAAAGATGATGCCAACATTCTGTGAGATCAGTGAATGGGCAAAACGAACTGAAAGAATAGAAACTGCTAATAATTTTCACAATAAAATAAGCAAATGTTTGCCCAAACAATGGTTTGAATATACTGTACCCACACCTGACTATTAAATCTATGTCAGGTTGCAGGCTAGTAGGCACAAATGGTATCTCATTTCAATCAATCAATCAATCAATCGATCGATCGCTTTCTCAGATTTTCATATAAGCACAATTTGAATGTTCGGCAAAAAAGCTAATTGGAGATTAAGCTCTTTGGTTTCAAATACTGTTACTCCAGCTGAGAGAATATCTGGTACTGTATCTGCCCTCAAAGCAAAGGGTGAGTCGAAACACCTCCACAGTTAAAATCGGTTGTTATCCACAGAAAAAAGACCCTTTTGGAAACAATATTGGATCAAAAGCCCCAACGAAAAGGAAGGAAATCTTTAGAAATTTAACTCCAGCCAATTTCCTATCAAAACTCTGATTCCTTTAAGAAAAATCATGAACATAAAATAAGCAGTAGATCCTCACTCCCCCCACCCGGAACTTACTTAAAGGAACAATAGTTTTGTGAGGATAAAAATTGTTCCACAAATACTTAGACACACAAAACAAGAAAAGTTGACCAGAAGGTGTTTACAGAGTAGCCAGTAGTTTGTGCTGGAGGTTGATGTTTCAAAGGTTTTAGTGTTTCTGAGTTTCATTTGATGCTGCACATTACTGTGTGTGTGGAGGTCAAGCCCTGAGGGTAGAGGTTACCAGCTCTCAGCAGATTTGCACATAATTAACAGAAGCCAAAACTACAGGGATATTCAGCCTGCGTATTCCAGGCTCCACTTTCAGATACTGCTCAGTAAAATGGAAGAAATGTTATGAACTCTCACTAAATGGGTTCAGTAAACAGCATGATTCTGATTTATCTTATTGCAGAAAGTGTGCCTATAGCTGGTACCTGCTCATTCCCTAATTCATCAATGCAATTGCAGATGTGTTCTCCCTGGAGTCAAAACCTGGACAGGATTCCATGCAACTTGTGATAATTAGTTAATAATGCGATGACTGTGACAAACAGGGTCTGGTTCAGTACAGAACCCAAAGCAGGTCAGAGCTGTGACAACACTGTGCGAGAACTCATAGGCAAAGGCAGCAAAGTTCACTAACATTCAAATTCAGTGCTGGAGAGAGATCTAAATCCATAGGTTCTTCAACTTCATGGAGATGGTTAATAGCCTCCCGATACGATGGAAGCACAAAACAACCACCTGGATTTTGCTGAGATCCTTCATTCAAGATAATGTAATTTGCTGAAATTGTGATAATTTTGTTTTGAAGGGGGAAAGTGAGGGGGTTATAAAGAACTGCAATACACAACACAGATAGCAGCAAAGCACCGTTTCCCCAGAAGTCTCTACTTTGCCCTTAGTGAATCAGAGCGTTTACGAAGGACACTCCTGAGCATTGACGCCTCCCTCCGCGTGGACCTGCAGGTCAATGGGCTCCACATGGTGCTGATCCGGTCTCTGATTTAAAAGGAGCAAATCCCTGATGCACCCAGTGATCCCAGAAGTGAACTTTCCCCCTGTAAACGTTTTGATGTCTGGTGCACCACCTTCAAACACAAACACAAACATCACATCACCATAGACCTTCAACAAACAAAAATCTGATTGAATTTACAAACATAGGAGGATGCCATTGAGCCCCTCAAGCCTGTTTCACCATTCTATTAGAACATGGCTGATCTGTACCTCAACGCCAAGTTAAGGTTGTAAAGGGTTAAGCTACCAACTATTCAAACTTCAATTGACACAATGAAAAGCTTCACGGATTTATGTGTACTCCTTCTCCTGTGAGTGCTGAATTGTCAGAGGCACCAAAACCTTCAGCTGGGATATTAAACCATCCGTGTGTTCAAGTGGATTTTAAGGATCCCAGGACACTATGGGAAAAGAGCTTCTCCCCATGATCTGTTCCAACAACATATGACATTTGCAAAGTACCTTTTACATCAACAAATCCTTCAGATAAATTGGGCTTTTGCCTTTCTGGCTCAATCAATGTTTGCCCACAAAACATTCACTACTAACAGTCATTACTGTTACTTGAATTTAGCAAGTTTGACCCTATTCAATCTGATGGAAATTAATTATGTACCATATTAGTATGTCAAATTACAGTATTGTCATTATTATTAATAATAATCCTGGCATGTTATCATAGATAAGCAAAAGTGCAAAGAATGGGAACTGACCGAGATAGATGCTTCCTTTGGTGTTCACCATGACTTTGTCTCCTGTGGACTCACCCCTGACCACCTCATCCTCATCCATCTGGATATGTCCACTCTTCCCTTCGCTATGAAAGTAGACAAATTATTTCTTAGATAGCTAGCAATGAATCCCTAAAGGCATCAATTCCTGACATACTTGCAGTAAAACTCACCTAAATTGTATCAGTCGAGACCATAACATTTAATATGATTTACATGGAGGCGGAGTTACTGGCAAACTCTATAAATCATATCAAATCCAATTTAATTAAGAATCTCCCCTGGACATGAGTAATTCAATGCAACTGGTACATACAGGAGTAATGGAGTTAGGAGATGATTTGTTTATAAAATACGACTAGTACAAAGAAATCAAAGTGATTTTGACAGGAAACTGAATGGGATTTGGCTGCATGTATGATTTAGGCAATTATATGATTAATAAAGATAAGATTTGTGTGAGTTTTAATGTATAAGTTGCATCAATTACAATTTCTGATTTGCAAAATTCACAGCTGACAAATGCCAAGTGGGAAAAGTGAACAAAGTGTAAAAGTATTTTCCGGCCCAAAATGGTGGCCTCTGTGTACAAGATCAGAAAGAGGCTGCTCTTGTTCACTACAGTTCCAGATTTTCCCTCTAAAGACAGAACCATAACCACAACAACAACTTTGATTTATATAGCACCCTCCACGCCACGGCGTCTCAGAGCGCTTAAACCAGAGACTCTCCATTTCTGAAAGTCAGGACACAGTGAATCCTTTAACATTTGTAGCATTGCCTGAATGCCATGTGCCAGTGTGTCATTGTTAATGACACACTGACTGGAAAGTGGGAGACTCTCTGACAGAGAGCTTCACCGACAGGTTTGCTTACCGCACAGCAGTTATTTTATGCCATTCCCCATCATTGATCAGGACATCCGACAAGATATTGGCTTCACCGCTTCCCAACTGGTAACTGTAGCGCAAACAAACACAGTCAGAGCTTCAGGATTACACACTGTGCAACAAATCCCAATCACCTTTGCAAAGACATGTTTTCAGTATCTGTCTAAATTCAGTTAATTTCCCCCGGTTAATTTGCCTCTCAAGTGAGAATATGTGGGTTCTACTCCCAGCAGTGAAAAACATTGGGCAAGTTTCCTTACTCCTCACATCTCTGTTTATCTAGCAATAAGTAGGAACTCAGTTGTTATTTAATTGCAGATCATTTTTCTGGGGGTAATAATTCTTTCAATTATAATTGGCTGCTCGCTCCATTTTGCTCATAAATTCAATTCACTTTACAGTATATTCAGTAAAGTGCTTTGAGACATCTAGAGGGTGTGAAAAGCTGTATATCAAATGCAAGGATTATTATTATTGTTATTATTATTACCATCAAGTGGGTTGACCAGGTAAGTTGTGTGTGTGTGTGGGGGGGGGGGGGGGGAGAGACTGGCTAAATACGATCAGGGGATGAGGTGGGAAGTTAGAGTTTGCACCTCACAGGAGACACGTGTTCACATATTAATAACAATAATCCTTGCATTTGATATCATGCTTTTCACGTCTTCAAAGCGCTTCACAGGATATACCGCAAAGTGAATTGACTGTATATTTGTGGGTGAAACGTGGCAGCCAATTGTGCACAGCAGTGTCCACAGTGTACCCGCACACAATATATTGAAATGGCCAATTGTTTATTGTTTATTTTTTGAAGGATAATTATCAGGAGTGTGGAGTAAAGATACTTGACCAAGGTTTCACCTCACCTGGAATTGAACCCAGGTGTCTTGCTTGTAAGGCGAGTGCTCTAACCCCTGAGCTACATAACCCCTGAAATACACTGTATAATTTTGACTCTGGCTCTAGTGGTAATCTAGGAGCATGACTCCAAAATCAATCAATCAATCAAAACTTACAATTATATAGCGCCTTTCACGTCGAGAGGATGTCACAAGGTGCTGTACAGTCAGGTAGGGGGGAAGGGGTCGGGGCAGGATGACGAAGAGTAGGAAAATAGACTGTATATTTGTGGGCGAAACACGGTAGCCAAATTGCGCACAGCAATGTCCCACAAACAGTCATGGAAATGGGATTAAGGGAAAAAGGGGGGAAAGATGGCAAGGGGAGGGGTCGGGGTAGGGGATAGGCAAGCAGGAAAATCGACTGTATATTTGTGGGCAAAACGGAGCAACCAAACTGCGCACAGCAGTGTCCCACAAACTATTATGGAAATGGGGCCAGGGGAGAAAGCGTATAAGGGAGAGAGAAAGGGAAAGGTGGGGTGGGGTAAAGCCAGGGAGGAAGAGGGGGGAGAAAAGGGGATAAGGGAGACAGGTAAGGAATGGTGGGTGGGTGGCAAGATCAGGGAGAAAGGTGGGCAAGAGGGAAGGAACGGGGGAAAGGGAGTGAGGGAAGAAGAAGAGGGGGAAATGGGGGGGGGGAACCAACAACAACAAACAACAAAATCACCAACAATAAACAACAAAATGGTGCTCTGCTTAAAGTTGTATTGAAGTGAAGGCTGCACAGAGAGTTGTGATTAACACACAGACATAGACGTGCACACACAGACAACTACAGCAACAACAACATTACATTCATAAAGCACCTTTCATGTCGGGAGGACGTCCCAAGGCGCTGAACAGTTAGATCGGGATCCGTGCCAGGGTGGGGGGGGGGGGGGGAAAGGGTCAGGGAAGGGACAGGGGGATGGAGAGCAGGAAAGGGAAGAGAGTAGGGAACGGCGATATGGGAATTTTCCGGATATGGATATATCGGTTGGCTCATATCGAGATATACCGAAATACCGATATTTTCAGTTTTTTCGTACTGCGCATGCGCGCGCGCATCGGAGTGCGCGCGGATTCCGGGTGCGCGCGCATTCCGGGTGCGCGCGCATTCGGGGCCTATCTTCTCAGGAGGTAAATATCTTTCTCTCTCTGTGTCTCTCACTCTCTCCATCTCTGTGTTTTTCTGTCTGTGTGTGTCTCTATGTCTCTCTCCTCTCTCACATCCCCCCCATCTCTATCTATCTGTATATTATCACATCCACCCCGTCTCTCCCCCCCGCCGTCCCTCTCTCGCACCCCCCACCAGCCGTCTCTCTCTCCCTCCCCCCCCAGCCGTCTCTCTCCCCCTCTCCTCCCCCCCCCGCCGTCTCTCTCTCCCTCCCCCCCCCCGCCGTCTCTCCCCCTCCCCCCAGCCGTCTCTCTCCCCCCCTCCCCCCCCCAGCCGTCTCTCTCCCCCTCTCCCCCCCAGCCATCTCGCTCCCCCTCTCCCCCCCAGCCATCTCTCTCCCCCCCAGCCATCTTTCTCCCCCTCTCCCCCACAGCCGTCTCTCTCCCCCTCCCCAGCCGTCTCTCCCCCTCTTCCCCCCCCAGCCGTCTCTCTCCCCTCTCCCAGCCGTCTATCTCCCCCTCCCCCCAGCCGTCTCTCCCCCTCTCCTCCACCCCCCAGCCGTCTCTCTCCCCCTCTCCCCCCCCCAGCCGTCTATCTCCCCCTCCCCCTCCCCCCAGCCGTCTCTCTCTCCCTCAACCCCCCCAGCAGTCTCTCTCCCCCTCACCCCCCCCACCCACAGCCGTCTCTCTCCCCCCACCCCTTGCATACCTGTATATTGTATTCGAGGACTATGAATACAAGATGGCGGCTTTGCACCTCGGTCTGTGCATTGTGTATAGAGATGAGCCTTCTGGGTCTTGTAGTTGATTGTGCTCGCATCCCGATTTTTTACCTCGATATATCGTTTTTCGATATATCGGTATTTTTAAAATGTCTATATCGGCATACCGATATGAAAATCATATTGGGTTTTACCAATATACCGATATATCGCCGTTCCCTAGAAGAGAGTTAGGAGGGCAGCAGAAGGCACGGTCGAAGAGGAAGGTTATGAGACCGGCCTTGAAGGAGGAAAGAGAGGAAGTGAGGTGAAGGGATTGCAGGATGGAGTTCCAGTGTGGGGGCAGAGAAAGCCCGGCCGCCGATGGTTGGGCGGTTAGGGTGGTGGACGCGGAGCAGGCCTGAGTCTGCTGAACGGAGGGAGACAGTAGGGAGACAGCCTGTCTCCCTACTGTGTTTGAGAGGAAAGAGCGGAGTGTTTTGAGAGGAAAGAGCGGAGCTGGGAGGCAACCATTCTTTCAAGGACCTTGGAGAGGAAGGGGAGATTGGAGATGGGCTGGTATCTTGGGAGCTGCGACATATTGAGGGAGGTTTTTTTTAGGATGGGGGTGATAGTGGCGGTTTTGATGGGAGTGGGAACAGTGCCGGATGAAAGGGTCAAGTTGGTGGTGTCGGTGATTAGTGGGGCTAAGAGGTGGAGCTGGGTAGTGAGGATGAGGTCAAGGGAGCAGGTGGTGGGCTTCATCGCAGAGATGGTTTTTTTTGACAGAGGATGGGGAGATGGGATTGAAGTTGTGGAAGGAGAGATGGGTAGGAGACGGGGTGTGAGGGGGAGGTGGGGAGGGGGTGGAAGTTGGAGGGACAGTGACCACAGAGCGGATTCCCTCGATTTTGGACTCAAGGAAATCTAGCATTTCCTCACAAAGAGTATGGCTTCCATCTTGTCAATATTTAGCTGAAGGAAATTTGTGCTCATCCAGCCCCTGATGTCTGACAGACTGGCTGACAGAACATCAGGGGACTGGGGGGGTCGCAAAGTGAGCTTAAAAAAAGAGTTGGGTGTCCTCCGCGTACATGTGGAAGTGTGGCCCATGTCTGCAGATGACATCACCAAGAAGGAGAAATTAGATTAGGAAGAGGAGGGGGTCAAGGATGGATCCCTGGGGTACCCCACAGGTAACTGGGTGAGTGCGGGAGGAAAAGCTGTTTGTGGAGATGTACTGCTGGCGGTTTGTGAGGTAGGACTCGAACCAGGCGAGTGCGGTCCCATTGAGGTGGATGACGGAGGACAGGCGGTGGAGGAGGATGGCGTGATCGACTGTGTCGAAAGCGACAGAGAGGTCCACGAGGCAGAAGGAGCGTTGGTCAGATGGGGAGGACATCGTTTGTGACTTTCACAAGTGCAGTCTCTGTACTGTGGGCAGGAAGGAAACAAGACTGGAGGGGTTCGAAGAGGGAGTGAGAGAGGTGGGCGTGGAGTTGGTTGGCAACAATGCATTCTAGGACTTTGGAAATGAGGGCAGGTTTGAAATAGGGTGGCAGTGGCTAGGATTTGAGGGATCTCGGGAAGATTTTTTTGAGGAGTGGGGTGATGGTAGCAGTTTTGAGGGGGGCAGGGACTGATCCTGTGGATCCTGTGTGATTTATGACGTCAGCCAGCAGTGGGTAGAGGAGGGGGAGCTGGGTGACCAGCAGGTTGGTGGGAAGGGGGTCGAGGCAGTAGGTGGGGGGTTTCATCAAACTGATGGTGGATGAGAGGGAGGAACGGGAGATGGGGAGGAAGGAATGTAGGATGGGGGTTGTGGTAGGTGTTGATGACGGGGAGGGTGAGGGTGACAGTGGGCGATGAGAGGCAGGAGGATGAGGCTGCCTGGTGGATATTGATTGTTTTAGCGTAAAAGAAGTGACCTCCTCTCACTTGGCATTTGAAGTGAGGAGGCCTGAGGGGGTGCAAGGAGGAGGTGGTGGGTGGCGGAAAAGAGGACTTTGGGGTTGTTGTTTGCCTCCAGGATAATGTTGGAATAGTCGGCCGTTTTCACTCGACACAAAGAACGGGTAGCTGTGGAGATGCTCGAGCCACAGTTGGTGGTGAACCGTGAGGCCGATTTTCTGCCACCTGCGCTCGAGCAGCCGGGTTTGAGATTTAAGGGTGCGGAGATGAGTGTTGTACCAGGGGGAGTGGGTGGGTTTGGAGATAGACCTGGATTTCAGGAGGAACGAGAGAGTTGAAGGTGGAGGAAAGGCGATCGTGGAGCACTGGATGGCTGCTTTAGGATCTCTGTGGGTGGAAGGCCAGAGGGGTAGGAGGTCAGAGGATGTGAGGGCCTCTGTGAGGGTCTCAGGGTGTTACCTTTATCATGGTTGGTAGAGTATGGTTGAGGGCTTGGTGGAGGAAAGAGGGATGCGAGTGGAGAAGGAGATGAGGAAGTGATATGAGATGGCCTTGTCCATTATGCACAGCTATGTCAAGACCATGGGTGATGATGAGGTCGAAGACGTGGCCACGGTTGTGGGCCGGTGAGTTTATGGGAAGAGTGAGGTTTAGGGAGGAGAAGAGGGCAGTGAAGTCAGAGGATGTGGTGCAAGGGGAGTTTAGGTGGAGGTTGAAGTAGCCCGTTATGGCAGGCGTTCAGAGCAGAGGGACAGGGAGGAGAGTAGAGTAGAGATGTTAGAGAGGAAGGAGCCAGGGTGTTTCGGGGGGCGGTAGACTAGAAGAATTTTCAGTGGGAGAGGAGGATGGTAGAGTGGGGGGGGGGGCGGTTGGTTGACGGTGTAGCCTGGCGGGGAGGCTTCAACTAGGAGGATTTAGCTCTCTGGGGGAGAGCTAGATTTCTGTGAGCCCAAGAATATCAATTTGCTCATCCAGGATGAGGTCATGGATGGTGACACACACACACACACACAACCAGATGTGAACATGTTGGGTTTATAAACAATAGGGCTCTGGAATCATTTTAAATCCTAAATCTAATAATCTGGTATCTGACACAAAATTGAAGTGTTACAGAAAGTGTCCATGTTTGTGTGAGAGTCTCACCAGAGGGAAAAGGTGAGAAAAGGAACGAGCACGGAACACACATAATACACATGAGAGAATGTACTGTACTGTCCTTCAATACAGTGTGACGGTAACCTGGAGCTGAACTGTCAGAGTGCCCTTGGCTCTCAGGTAGGAGCTGTGGTGATTTACCTGAAGAGCAGGTGGCCATTCTGGAGTCCGAGAGCCACATAATCCTTCCCTTTCCCATTTTCCCCGTTTTCCTAAAAATCAGAACAAAACAAACGGGTCATTCTTGACTCTACCTTCCCCACCTTGCTCTGCATTTGGTAGTCTACAAACACTGTGTGCAGTTTAGTTTTGTAATGTGTGAGGGAGGCAATACAATGTTCAGTACCTCACTGAGCCCATACTGCTCCTCCTGGCTGTCAGGTTCAACCTGGGGAATGCAGAATGTGAAGCAAAACAGGACAGGAGTTAGTGGCTGGTGGGGAAGCAACGCACGTTAAACAATGGAGAGATGGCAGCGGCACATTAACTCTCCACAGCTTTCCACACGTTAAGAGATACAGCTGTGCTCAATTGGCTGCTGTGTTTTTGCCCACAAAATGTACAGTCACTACACTTAACAGTATATTCTGTGAAACGCTTTGAGACATCTCAAAGGCATGATTAGGTGCTATATCAAATGCAAGGATTATTATTATTATTGACATGCAGGTTAATTAGCCACTCTCATAACTGAAGTCCCTTTAGAAGCTGACTTGACATCAGCTTTAAACAATTTCTGAACAGAGAACATTTTTACACAATACAACAGTGAAGCTCCAACACAAACAACAACAAAATTATATTCACTTCAATTTTGTCTGAGACACCAGATTATTAGATTTAGGATTGTCAACAACTACGGCTCTCCACGCCGGACAGCGTCTCAGACTGATCTGAGGGAGGACATCCCCAGGCACTGGATAGGCAGTATCCCAGACCTGAGCTGGGATAGGGATTGAGAAGGGCGAAAGGCAGGGAGTGAAGTTGATTGAAAGTAGGGAGGGCCTTGAGGTGGGTCTTGAAGGAGGTCAGGGATAGGGCGAGATGGAGGGGTTTAGGATGGAGTTCCAGAGGATGGGGCCAGAGTGACTGAAGGCCGCCCGCCAATAGTGGGGCAGGCGGGGGACGTGAAGCTCGCCGGAACCCGCTGAGCAGAGGGAGCTAAACAATCTGTTCTGTAAGAGTGAAAAGGTCTGAGTCACTCCAAACAAAACACATTGTAAATAGGAGGTTTATTGTTGCTTGTCCACAGGAACATCAGATGTGAGCAGGATTTTATCCACATTTTACTTTGATTTTCTTCTTGAGTTGCTTTTTCAAAAGAGGAATCAGATCTGACAGGGGCTCGATGTTCAGTTCAGCTCTTAATCACCCAAACACTCATTGAGCGGGAGGAAAAGCAGCCATTCTACATGCTGCCCCAGAAAGTGACCCAGTAATGGCATTGAATCGCGTTGGCTAACTCCTGGTCTAGGGGGCAGAGGTGATCATCAAATAGTGACCCTCACCCCAATGAACATTCGCAGTAATCTGGGTGAATCTGTTCTAAATCAATGTTTTGTTGCCCAACCAAAAAGGTTGACAATCTGCATTAAAATGATTTAGGTGTCACATTATTTAAAGTCATCAATGCAGAATGGTTCTCATTCGAGCCATTGAATGGTTCTTATTCAAGATGTGAATATAGAGTGTTTAAACAAGGTATACTGTAGGTAATGTACGGCCACAATGTGGGAATGATCAGGAGCTGGAGATTGTAAAGCTAAGAGTTTGTCAATGAGTGCTGTGTACTCACCACTCCCTGCCACAGGAGCAGCCCGTTTGAAGTTCTAGTTCGGACTTTCATTTCAATGGTTTCTGGGACACGTGGTGTACTAAGAGGAAGAAAAGATGTTTAAATAAACCCAAATGGAGATGGGTTTTACTGTTGGTAAATGGAGTGCCGTGCTTCCGCCCTGTATGTCAGCAGGATTGCACGAGTGTTAATGGAGAGGGATTATTGAGAATCAAGTCTTTGCCACATCATAGCAGTAGATAATGGGTTTTTTCCCTGACCCTCCAGCCAATTTTATTTTCTAAGGATGAATAGAAAAGTGGCCAATTTTCTTATTCTTATAATAAACCCTCCAAAAAAAATAATAAAAATTAAACAAAAACACAAAACACTACAGATGCTGGAAATCTGAAACAAAAACAGAAGTTGTTCGGAAAACTCAGCAGGTCGTGGACCTGAAAGTTGACTCACTTTCCTTTTCCCATGAATGCTGCCTGACCTGCTGAGTTTTCCCAGCAACTTCTGTTTTTGTTTCATAATAATAAAATTGGTCATTTCAATCCATGACCGTTTGTGGGACACTGCTGTGCGTGATTGGCTGCTGCATTTCGCCTATAAATATAGTCAATTCACTTCACAGTGAAGCGTTTTGAGACATCTAGAAGATGTGAAAAGGGCTATATCAAATGTAAGGCTTATTATTATTAAAATACGACAAAGTTCTTCACACCCATTGGCAGATAAAAAAACGTCGCCTCTTTGTGAGGAACAAACTCTTCAGTGACAAGTAACGAAAGCAATACACATAACTAGCAAATTGGATTTGCAGCATGTGTTTGTACAGTGAATTCTCTAGGTGAATATAATTTAGGTGAATATAAAATTCAATATCCGTTGCTATACTGGTCTCACACCACTTACAAGTTTGTTGCACTTTCAGTTCTCGATTCCCAGCCCAAATACTCTCTCTTGCTCTCAGTATTTGTGTCTTGTGTATCAGCCTAGCTCAGTTGGTAGTGTTCTCACCTCAATCTCAGAAGATTGTGAGTTCAGGCCCACATTAGGACTTTAAAGTAATCTAGTCTTGGTCTAGACTGACACTCAGTGCAGTTCGGTGGGGGCATAAACCTGGGACCTTGCTTTGTTATGTAGCTCAACGCCTAGATTTTGCCTGAGTAACTTCACCCACTGAGAACCAACAAGAGATCCCTGTAAAATACCATCATAGGAGGGCAAAAAGACTACCTCTGATATTGCAAAATGATTGATGTTTAGTGTGCTCAAAATAAAAGTTAATTATTTTCCTAAATCTTTTGGAATATTTATGTTTCAAAATCTCCAGAGAAATGGATAATATACGCTAATTATTGTACAAGATTTGAAGAGTTTGATTTTACAACAAATAATTCAAACTGTGAAAGTTGGATGGGGTGGGACAGTGGCTGCTGATCTGATGCTGGTGAGCACTTCTCTAATCCTGACCTATGAGGGCTTGATAATGACTGTGAAGAGATTGTCCAACAATGACATCCATCAAGACCACAAACTAAACTAAGGTCTTTGGGGACAGCACACAGCTCACATTCTTCAAATTCTGCTCTTCACCATCTGTGGGGATCTTACCTCCTCGGGAACATTTGTCTGGGCAAAGCTATGTATCCCTCATCATGGAAGAATGCTCCGAACTGGACAGGAGAATCTAGAAATAAATGAGATAAAAGTGACCATCAATTAGAAGTTGCCTTAATTCAGAATGTCATGACGAACGGATATGAGGTTTAAGGCCTTGGCTCAGAAATAGACTCCTGATGTGGTCTCAGATGCGATGTGATTGGTGTCCAACTAAAAGCCAAAAGTGAAAATAAATAGCCAGAAAATAGATAGGAAACAGACAGGAAAAGAGGGAAAAATGGGCCAGAGGAACACTCTCTAGAGAATCCAGCACTCGCCCAATTCCTCCTTCACAATATACACATTGTGGAGTCCTACAGCACACTAGTTAGAGCACTCACTTCGCAAGTGAAAGGCCCTGGGTTTGATTTCTGGTCAGAGCAAAACATTGGGCAAGTTTGCCGACTCTGCACACCTTTGTATGTAGCAGTAACCAGGAACCTGGTTGTTAATCAATGGCGGGTCACTTTTCTGGGGATGATAATTACTTTAAAAAAAGTAATCATTCAATCCATAACTGTTTGTGGGACACCGCTGCACAATTGGCTGCCACGTTTCATCCACAGAGTAATGATAATAATCTTTGCATTTGATATAGCGCCTTTCACATCTTCTAGACGTCTCAAATCTCTTCACAGAATATACTGTAAAGTGAATTGACTGTATATTTGTGGGCGAATCGCGACAGCCAATTGTGCACAGCAGCGTCCCCACAAATAGTCATGATTTGAAATGACCACTGAGCTGCAGGAGTTCACAGTCAATTCACTTTACAGAATACTCTGTGAAGTCTTTGAGACGTCTTGAAGACATGATAAGCCACGATATCAAATGCAAGCATTAGTAGTATTGTTTCTACTGCTTTGATGGTTGGAGTTTATACCCAGGTCTCTGGTGAGCTGTAGTTATGAACATTCATAGAATCATAGAATTTTACGGCACAAAAGGAGGCCATTCGGCCCATCTAGTCTGTGCCGGCTCTTTGAAAAGAGCGATTCAATCCCACTGCCCTGCCCGCTCCCCATAGCCTAATAGACCCGTTCTCCCTAAATAAAGATCTAATTCCCTTTTAAAAGTTGTTATCGAATCAGCCTCCACCACCTTTTCAGGCAATGCATTCCAGATTCGAACAACTCGCTGAGTGAAAAAAATTCTCCTCAGCTCCCCTCTACTTCGCCTTGAAACTATTTTAAATCTGTGACCACGAGTCACAGATTCACCCACGAGTGGAAATAGTTTTTCTCTATTTGCCCTGTCGAAACCCCTCATGATCTTATAAACCTCTATTAGGTCTCCCCTCAATCTTCTCTGCTCCAGAGAGAATAACCCTAGCCTATCTAGCCTCTCCTCATAGCTGAAGTCCCTCAATCCTGGCACCATCCTAGTAAATCTTCGCTGTACCCTTTCCAATGCCTTCACATCCTTTCTGTAGTGTGGTGACCAGAATTGAACACAGTATTCCAGCTGAGGCCTCACCAAAGTCCTAAAGAGGTTAGTCAGCACTTCCTGACTTTTGTACTCTATACCCCTATTTATAAAGCTTAGTATCCCATATGCCTTCTTAACAGCCTTGTCTAGCTGTCCTGCCACCTTCAACGAGTCACTAACACAAATCCCCAGGTCTCTCTGTTCCTTTACACCATTTAAAATTGTACTATCTAGCCTATATTGCCTCCCTTCATTTCTTCTCCCAAAATGCATCACCTCACACTTCTCTGCATTAAAATTCATCTGCCATGTGTCTGCCCACTTTACCAATTTGTCTATATCCTCTTGCAGATGGCTACTATCCTCCTCACTGTTTACTATTCTCCCTAACTTAGTGTCATCTGCAAACTTGGAAACTGTACTCCAAGTCCAGATCATTGATGTAGATTACAAACAGCAATGGTCCCAAAACTGATCCCTGTGGCACACCACTGCTCACTTCCCTCCAATCTGAAAAACAGCCGCTCACTACAACTCTCTGCTTTCTGTCTCGCAGCCAGTTGTGGATCCACGCTGCCACTGTCCCTTTTACGCCATGGGCCTTTAATTTCATAATAAGTCTCTCATGTGGCACTTTGTCAAATGCCTTTTGAAAGTCCATGTAAACTACATCAACTGCGCTACCATTATCCACCCATTCCGTTACCTCATCAAAAAATTCTATCAGATTTGTAAGGCAAGATTTGCCTTTAACAAATCCATGTTGACTGTCCTTTATTAGCCTATATCTTTCTAAGTGAAGATCTACCTTGTCCCTGATTATGGACTCTAGAAGTTTGCCCACTACCGACGTTAGACTGACTGGTCTGTAGTTACCAGGCTTGTCCTTCTGCCCCTTTTTATACAAGGGAGTAACATTAGCTATCCTCCAGTCCTCTGGCACGACCCCTGTGTCCAAGGAAGATTGAAAGATCGTGGCCAGAGTCCCTGCTATTTGCTCCCGTGCCTCACTTAGTAACCTAGGGTGCATCCCATCCGGACCAGGTGACTTATCCACCTTGAGTGACGTCAACCTTTTTAGAACTTCCTCTCTGGTTATAATTATTCTATCCATTTCTCCTACCCTCTCCTCTAATACCATGGCATTGGCTGTATCATTTTCTTTTGTGAAGACAGAGGCGAAGTACTCATTCAGTACATCAGCCATGCCCTCTGCCTCCACAATGAGATTTCCTCCTAGGTCCCTAATTGGCCCCACCCTATCCTTGACCAACCTTTTACTCTTAATATGTTGGTAAAAAACCTTAGGGTTCCCCTTCATCTTACTTGCTAATTGTTTTTCATGCAGTCTCTTTGCCCCTCTAACTTCCTTTTTTCGTTCTATCCTACACTTCCTATATTCTGCTTTGTTCCCTTCTGAATTTTGAGCCTGACACTTATCATAAGCCTCTTTTTTTTGTTTTATTTTGGCCCCGATTTCCTTAGTCATCCAGGGAGGTTTGGATGCCTTACATTTCACCTTTGTGGGGATGCTTTTGACCTGTGCCTGAACTATCTCCTCTTTGAACGCTGCCCACTGCTCGTTAGTTGTCTTACCTGCCAATTTTTCTTTCCAATCCACTTTGGCTAGGTCCCACCTCAACTCATTGAAATTAGCCCTTTTCCAGTTGAGTGTCCTCACCTGTGATCGTTCCTTATCCCTTTCCATAATTATTCTGAATCTAACGATATTGTGGTCACTATTCCCTAGATGCTCACCTACAGAAACCTGTTGAACTTGCCCTACCTCATTTCTCAAAACTAGATCCAGCAATGCTTCTTTCCTCGTTGGACTGGAAACATACTGATCAAGAAAGTTGTCCTGCACACACTTCAGGAATTCTTCTCCCTCCTTGCCCTTTACTCTACTATTCTGCCAGTCTATGTTGGGATAGTTGAAGTCACCCATTATCACTACTCTATTAGCTCTGCATTTCTCCGTGATACGCTTGCAGATCTGCTTGTCTATCTCCTCCCCACTATTTGGTGGTCTATAGCATACCCCTAACAGTGTAACTGCACCTTTTTTATTCCTCATTTCTAACCAGATAGATTCGGTTTTTAGTCCTTCTTCCACCTCGTTCCTTTCTAAGGCAGTCACTGAGTCCTTAACTAAAATTGCCACCCCGCCCCCTTTTCTCCCTTCTCTATCCCTCCTGAATACATTATAACCAGGAATGTTCAACTCCCATTCCTGCCCATGCTGGAGCCAAGTCTCTGTTACTGCTTTAACATCATATCGCCTCACAGCAACCTGAGCCTGCAGGTCACCAATTTTATTTCTCAAACTTCGTGCATTTACATACATGCACTCTAAGGCACAAATTACTTCCTCTGCATTTTTCTCCCGTCTTACCTTTACCCCTGTCCTCTTTATTACCCCTCCCGTATTTGAACTACTGATCAGTTTCCCACCCTCACCCCCCGGGATTAGTTTAAAGCCCCCCCCCACAAAACTCGACAACCTCCCTGCAAGGAGATTGGTTCCAGCCCTGTTCAGGTGTAACCCATCCATTTTGTACAGGTTCCACCTACCCCAGAATTGGTCCCAATGGTCTAGGTACCAGAAACCCTCCTTCCTACACCACTTCTCCAGCCATGCATTGATGTGCCTTATTCTAGCATTCTGGAACTGGCTTGCTCGAGGCACTGGAAGCAACCCAGAGATCACCACTCTTGAAGTTCCATTTTTCAGTTTACTCCCTAGTCTCTGGTACTCTCCCTGGAGCATCTCAGGTCTTTTCCTCTCAACTTCATGGGTCCCAACATGGACCACCACAAGTGGATTTTCCCCTTCCCCTAGCAGAATTTCATGGACCCGCTCAGTCAAGTCTTCAACCCTGGCACCTGGTAGGCAACACACCTTCCGAGATTCGCGTTTCCGTTCACAAAAATGCCTATCTATACCTCGGACAGTTGTATCTCCTATTAAAATGGTCTTGATGGAGTTGGTTTGTCCAACCTTCTCACAGACCTCCTTATCCAAACAGGTTGAAAGTACTTCATACCTGTTGGAAATGGTTACAGTCTGGGGTTTCTCTGCACCAGTCTTGTGGTTCCGCACACCCGGTCGTCTGACTGTCACCCAGTCCTGACCGTGGCTGGCAACAGCGCACTCTTGTTCCCTAGGTCTTGGTGGAGTGTCAGGCTCTAGGATGAAACTATCTAAGAAGCTCTCCCCTTCCCTGATGCACCGCAATGACATTCAAGGCCTTTACACTTTAATATCTGGTTTGTAGGTTATTGTTACAGAAACAAGGGGTCAGGGGTCAGGAGGTCAGGAGGAGGTAGGTCCAGGATATTTCGGAGTGTGAGGATTTGTGGAAAATGCAAACATTCATAGCAATGCAGCTTTTTGATCCTTCGATGTGGGCTCTTCCTATCATTGTGAAGCAGAATTTACTAAGCGTTGGATTGGTCACTCACTGATAGGGAATGTGAGCTGGGTTTAGACAGGTTAGTTTCACTCGACTGATGGGTGTGTTGTGGTAATAGTAATCCTGCTAAAAACAAGGAATATTGTATGTGACATGATACATTTTGGAAGAAGGGAGAAGCGTTATTTCTGCGTTATTTGTAAGTTCAATCATGGATTTACAATTACAACTACGCGTGAAATACTCCCAACTCATTATGAACTGCAAACTTTAACCAGAGTTTCGGGCAAAGGCTGACACACATTCCACTTGTACAGTTTGGTTTCATTGGATTGCACTTCATGAGGGTTAGTGGATTAAAACATTTACGCTATGACTAAATGATGCATTAGAGGAGTGGATTCCAACTCAGTTACAATTGATGCTCAAAACAGTCCACAACCTGTGACATACTCTGTGATATACTGCTGTATAAGCTTATATCAAAAGCACACTCGCATTTAATAATAATCCTTGCATTTGATATAGCTCTTTTCACATCTTCTAGACGTCTCAAAAGTGCTTTTTGTGTAGCTGTTTAGCAACAGTGCACAGGTGGGTCGATTGGTTTGATTCTGTTATAGTGATAAAGACTGTGTTCTGGTTCAGGGTTAATCAGACATACAATAGGGCCAGATATTCTGTTGTGTGAGCTTTCGAGATGTGGCACCTTAAAATGCATCATCTACTTCCTCTCTAAAGATTCATTATTAATACTTGCAAAGGAAATCTGCAACTAACCTCAGTTAAAATGGGAAAGAAATTGTAGTTTGTAATTAAAAAAAACCCTCTATAATTTAAGATTTATAACTAGGAACATGAAAGGGGAAGATATTTTTCCCTGAGGCTGATTTGTCAGAATTTGGAATATTTGCAAGGACAGTTGTTGGAGCAAAGTTAATTGCCAGTGTTTAAAAAGGAATTCAACATGCACACGCAGAGGAAAGATACAAGAAAAGAGTAGGAATGTGGGGTTCAGATAGTTGACTTAATTAAAGGAGAAATATGCAACACGAATAAAAACAGTGTTTTATGTTCATTGTAAATCTCTTCAATATAATTGTGTTAAATGGCCTTCAACTGTGTTGTGGATTTCTTGGCTTCTATGGGACATAAAGTCAATTCAAGTGAGAGAGACGGTAAGAAGTTTAATTCCTATAAGAAAGTAACCATTAACCCTACAGCCAATGCCCTAGCGTAGCGTGGGCCTAGCTGGGTAAGCAACGGGCAAACTTGCCAGGCAGCAATATCAATGGCAAGCTACATGGTTTTAGCTACAACTACCCAAACATACACCCTGGGGTCCCCAAGCCTTGGGTCTTGCCAACCTGCATATAATAGTTTCTGGAATTAAGTAAACAGGATGTGTCCCTCCAGGGAGAGAGAGCACATTACACTAAGAATATGGGAAGCAAGGAATTCTCAGTGTGGTTTCTTAACCATGGGGATGGGTTTCTGTACCTGGCTGAGCAAACACAGGAAGGAAAAGTGCAGCATTTGTAAAATTCAGCCGACTGTAGCCCATCAATCATTCAGCTACAGACAGAGATTCCTATGTGGGATTCCCATCTCTGTTCCCACGGCTTGTTCAGATGGAATCCTCTGTCCTCTCGTCAAACTTCAGTGCATCATTTAACAGACGGAATGTTATAAACTAGACTGGGGCTAAATCAGACACCATCACCAGCCCAAAGCAAAATGAAGCACATTAACCATATTACGTGTCAGTCCACGTGTCACTCTGACCCTGGACTGACGGTCAACAATCCTGTGCTCATAGAATCATACGGCACAAAAGAAGGCCATTCGGCCCATTGAGTCTGTGCCGGCTCTTTAAAAAGAGCAATTTAATCCCACTCCCCAGCTCTCTCTCTCCCCATAAACTCGCAAACCCGTCCTCCCCAAATAAATGTCTAGCTCTCGTTTAAAAGTTGTTATCGAACTGGCCTCCACCACCTTTTCAGGCAATGCATTCCAGATTCGAACAAATTGCTGAGTGAAAACATTTCTCCTCAGCTCCCCTCTGCTTCATTTAGAAACTATTTTAAATCTGTGACTACAAGTCACTGACACACCCAACAGTGAAAACAGTTTTTCCTTGTTTACCTTATTGAATCCCCTCATGATCTTAAAAACCTCTATTAGGTCTCCTCGTAACCATCTCTGCTCCAATGGGAATAAACCTAGCCTCTCTAGCCTTTCCTCATAACTGAAGTCCTTCATTCCTGGTAACATCCTGGTAAACTGGTGTTGGTGTAAATGGAATCATTAAGCAACCGGAACAAGTTTAGGCAATCAGCTTGTAGTGAGTATATCCTCACCTGCAACATAAACTCCCTGACCTGTAAGTGCATTTTGGTCAAGTACAATTTTACCCACATTCATGGGCCACAGTCACTTTAAGACTTATTTCTTTTCGAGTCTGTCCAAGTTCGCACTGGACGTCAGCCTGAACTTACTGAACTGAAAACCCTGAGATGTTGGAAGTGAATCACAGAGATTGGAAAACACATCAATAACCCGCTGCTGATAATAACTTAAAAGAAAGACCAGGGAAGAGACAAAAGGCTCAAAATTCCACCTGGGTTCACCCTTAAGAACCTTGTCTTAATATCTAAGATTGTGTAGGATTTTGAACATGTTTAATATCTAGTCTCTATCTGGAAGCTGGTTTGCAAACCAAAATAAAGCAAATACAGAGAGTGCGAGCTTTGTGATACAGAGAATCAGAACCTGGTACAGTTTGGGAAATTGAGGAGACAATATTGGATATTGACCGCTAGATGGCAACAGTAATCAGGCCAAATAACAACAACAATAGAATCATAAAATGTTACGGCACAAAAGGAGGCCATTCTTCCCATCTAGTCTGTGCCGGCTCTTTAAAAAGAGCAACTCAATCCCACTGCCCCGCTCTCTCCCCATAACCTAACAGACCTGTTCTCCCTAAATAAAGATCTGATTCTTTTTTAAAAGCTGTTATTGAATCCTTGCATTTCATTGCATTTCCAGCCGCCTCAAAGCACTTCACAAAATATACTGTGAAATGAATTGACTGTATATTTTGTGAGTGAAACATGGCAGCCAATTGCGCACAGCAGTGTCCCACAAACCGTAGTGGATTAGTGACCAAATTATTATTATTATGTTTTTGGAGGAATTATTACCCCCAGAAAAGCGACCTGCCAATCCACTAACAACCTGATTCCTAGTTACTGTTGGTAAACAGAGGCATGTGGAGTCAAGAACTTGTTCAATGTTTTGCTGTGCTGAGGAATCAAACTCAGATCCTGTCGCTTGCGAGGCGAGGGTTCTAACCATTGAGTTACAGGTCTCCACATGAAATTTGACTCAAAGCCAATTTGTCAATTTAAGAGGAAGAACTGTGCTACATGGCTAAACTTGGATGAATACCACAGAAGATCTTTAATTTCTAATTTGCCAATAGAAAGTCCTAAAGATCCCAAGCTGAAAGCACATCTATATTATTCTAAAGGGATGACGGACACGATGAACATTTGGCATCAAAGTTGGGTCTAATTAATGCTTGAGCAAACTAATCTTTTATTTCTGAGGAGCCTCACCCATTTGTTTGGTATTTGAAGACACTATTTACCCTTTCACTAACACAGCCAACCTGGCTATGTGTCTAATGGTATCAGCTGCGGCTTCTACAATCACTGAATCTGTGCTTGAGCAGCAAAGTATCACAGCTGATGGTATTCTGTGAATAAAATAGAGGTGATTCAACAGAAATTCTCATGAAACGAAAGGAGAAGATTCCTGGAAGAAGTGCCTTCCATGTATTTTACAATGAACAGGAGGAGAATTAAAGGGGAGATTAGAAAACTACCTTTACAAAGGCTGGGGGGAAATTGGGATTTTCTGCCCCAAACTATAATTGAAAAACATATTTTAAAAGGTAATTGGACAGATCTTTGAAGAGGAAGATATCAAAGGGTGCACAGTGAGACACAAAACAGAAGAATATGATTAGACTAGGTGTCTTATGCTTAGTCTATGCTATGTAACTGGAAAATGATGAAATGGCTAAGTACGTCCACCTAACAGGAATGTTTTCCCTTAGCTTAACAGCTACCACCCTCCCACACACATCATAGAAAGGCTTTTTGCATCTGTTAATTCATTAGTGATGCTTTGACAGTGTTGCTTCTCATCAACAGCATATTTCTAAGATGCTGGAACATGTTACAAGGTATGCAGAACAACAACAACTTCGATTTATATAGTGCCCTCCATGCCGGACGGCGTCTCAGAGCGCTTTGAACAGATAACTAAGGTATATTTCCATCTATATTTGTACCTAGTTCACACTCCAGCCCAGTGAATCCCATGGGACAGAAGCAGCGGTTCCTCTTGCAGGTGCCGCCGTTCATGCAAGGGTTTGTTTGTGAGCACGGCTCCAGGTAGATTTCACACCTCTCACCTACACACAAGCAGAAATTGTTTAAAAAGCTTAGACACAAAATTTGAGCAAAGCTTCAAAATAAATCAGCGACATTTCCCCACTCAAATACCAAAGCGTTTCTGTCAGTTGATGTACGAATTTCATACAAATTCAATAAAAAAGGATTAGATCCAGGGATATGAACTGGACATTACTCCACACTGTGATGCTGGATTTGATGCTGGTATTTGAAAAATGCAGAGTAACGTCCCAGAGCGTTTAAAAACAAAGGTATTTTGTACAGAGTAACAGAATGAGAAAAATAACGAGTGAAGCTGGCAACAAATATTCACAGAAAGCTTAATCAATCAGCCCACAGACAGCCTCATCCTTATCTTTCCATTGGTGTACAACCCTGATACCAACCCGAAGAATCCCACAATAAAATAGTACTTTCTACAATACGTTCTTGCTTATACAGTACCAGCAAACAGACAGGAAGGGGGGAGGGGGGGGTTGTTGCCAGACTCACCCTGGTATTGCTGTGGGCAGAGGCACTGATACTCAGATTCTGCTGTTACCAGACATGTGCCCCCGTGCAGACAAGGTTGACGGTCACACAAAAAATTGTCATAGCACTGGTCCACGTTCAGGCTGGCTGTGAAGGTGTAAGAAAGGTCCACCTTTTTTCCATTGATTAACACCTTGTTAATAAACAAAGTACAGTCAGCGGCATGAAAACAATCCAGGAGTTAGGAGCACAGGTACAGAAAATGCCACTTAGCCCATCAAGCCTCCTGCACTAGAATCTGAATGTGTGTATATGCACTAGGGAACGGCGATATGGGATTTTTCCGGATATGGATATATCGGTTTGCTCATACCTGCTTAAACCGATCTATCGAGTTTTTATACTGCGCATGCGCCTGCATTCGAAGTGCGCGTGCATGGATGGCGCGCGCGCATTTATGGTGCGCGTTCAGTCGCGGTGCACGCGCATTGACGGTGCGTCCGCACTGACGATGCGCGCGCAGTCGCGGTGCACGCACATTTCGAAATGCGTGCTCTAGGTCCAGAAAGTTTGTAATGTTGGTGTCAAGGTCTGTTGAATTATACGATGTTGTTTGCTCCCTACCTCCCCCTCTCCTTCTCTCCCTCCTCTCCTCTCTCCTTCTCTCCCTCCTTTCTCCCTCTCCTTCTCTCCCTCCCCTCTCTCCTTCTCTCCCTCCTCTCCTCTCTCCTTCTCTCCCTCCCCCTCCACTCTCCCTCTCTCCTCTCCCTCCTCCCTGTCTCCTCTCCCTCCTTTCCCCCTCTGCTTCCCTCCCTCCCCTCTCTCCTTCTCTCCCTTCTTTCCCCCTCTCCTTCTCTCCCTCCCTCTCCTCTCTTCCTCTCTCCTTCTCTCCCAACTTTCCCTTTCTCCCTCCCTCCCCTCTCTTCTTCTCTCCCTCCTTTCCCCTCGCTCCTTCTCTCCCTCCTTTCCCCCTCTCCTTCTCTCCCTCCCTCTCCTCTCTTCCTCTCTCCTTCTCTCCCTCCTTTCCCCTCTCTCCTTCTCTCCCTCCTTTCCCCCTCTCATTCTCTCCCTCCCTCTCCTCTCTCCTTCTCTCCCAACTTTCCCCCTCTCCTTCTCTCCCTCCATCTCTAAACACAAAATAGAACACACACACACCAAAAACAAAATCTAGAGATTTATTCTCCTCCATTTCTTGCTTGAAACTAGCATGTAATGTCCACGTGTAAATGAGATCTATTACAATAGAAAAGAGAGAGACAGACAGTCTGACTGTTAGAGTTAGAAGCCAGATTATCACTGCTGTGTGTGTCTGACTAGACACACACATAGAGGCAGTGATAGTTTGGCTTCTAACTCTCTCACACACAAAAATAACACTTACAGCCACAAAATGCCACTTATTTTTATGTAGTCTGAAGTCTGAATTAATGTCCTTCGCCATTGGCAAGCTCTCCTTTGCTATGCAAAAAGTGACAGCGTTCGTGATACTTTGCCACTTTTTGTCCCCTCTCTGGTACAATGTTCTCCTCTTAAATAAAGCAGGAATTGTTTGTGCTGCACTGGCCCCACTACCTGTCGCTTTCTCCGAAGCGCTGGTTTGACTTCCTGCTGTTGTCGACAATGATTTCGCTCTGAGGGCAGCGTGCTGGGCGGGGTGGTGCTGCTTAATGTGTTGTCGCAGGTTGCTCGTGCTCGAATCAGATGTCTTAACCAAGACCTTGCAAACTGTACATCTATACACACCATTACTGACTGCATTGTTTTCAAAGTAGTCCCATACGGGGCTTCTTTTCCCCATGATGAGAAAGGTAAATTTTCAAACTACAATTTTCAGCGATGCGACTTTGTTAAGACGCCACGACTCACGTCGAGTATACACGGTAAAGTGTGCGCGTGCATCGGATGTGCGCGCCCGTTAATTGTGCGCGCGCACCGAATGTACGCGTATTCCATGCTCTAGATCTAGGAGGTTGCAATGCCGGCGACAAGGTAAGCTCGAAAAGATCGCATTAAACTGATAATACCAACAATATTGATATATTGCCAGGAACAATATTAAAAATATAACGATGTATATTTTTAAAATCGAATCTCTCGATATAACAGTTTTTTTAGAATCACCATATCGGCAAACCGATCTGAAAATCATATCGGGTTTAATCGAAAAACCGATTAATCGCTGTTCCCTAATATACACTCATATGAAGGGTGTTATACAAGTGCAAGTTGTTGTTGTGTATGTGCATAGGAGTACCTATATGTATTGGTGGCTGTACTGGAGGACATATATGCATGGGAAAGCATATGTGAGCGTGCTTGATGCTGCTATGGGTATACCGAGGGAGGGATGAGACCAGATGGGTCGAAGTAGTTACAACTAAAAAGTAGTTTTCTGGAAATGCTGTACAGAACAAGCTGGTATCTCACAGGCACGAGTACACACAGCCCAGGGCAGTACTGACATTGCTCTCACTGACAAAGCTAGAATATGACTAGGGTTTGGTTTCTACATGATGATGTAGGGACACACTTTGTTTTCAATAATTAACTTTCTTTTATTTGCAAGTCTACAATGGCAGAGAGATGATCAGGTGGCAGCTGTAGGGTTTAGAGCACATGTACAGAATATCAGAAGGAAACAATGTCATGGTTTTGGACTTGTATTTCCACTGAAGAGGCTCAGTGCTACCAGCTGAGCCTATTGAAGGCTGACGTTAGATATCTACAGAGCTCTGTTATAGTTGCAGCCTGTACCCAGACAGTTTTTTTTTTAACTAGACAGTTGTTACGGATGCACTGCCCAAAAGGGTGACGGAAACAGATTCAGTAATAATTTCATAAGGAATTGGATTACTTGAAAAGGAAAAATGTGCAGGACACTGGTGTAAGAATGGAAGAGTGACTAGCTGGGAGCTCCTTCAAAGAACTGCTACAGGCAAGATGGGCCAAATGGCTTCCTTTTACAATTCTATGTAGGTTGGTCTCACCTCAGCAATACAGCCAATCAGTCCTTGTGTGACATTGATTGCTTTGGGAAGAGCCTCTGATGTAGCCACCCCTCCCAGGTACATGGGGCTGCGTAGGTTAAGACCTTGGCTTTTGCCTGGAGACGACTGTCTGACCTCCGACTCATTGTCAACATGCAGCGATCCTTCCTTGTTGTACCGATGCGCTCGGAGTCGGTGCCATTTGTTGAGAGTGACCGGCCTCAAGCTCCTCAGGACGGCCAGACCTGGGAAACACAGAGAGACAAGTTGGTGAATGAATGGAAGCCAGTTCAGTTGCTTCCAGTTGAAAGGTGTCTTCAAAGAGGTTTGTTATGAGAGGTTTGGTACCAAATCACTGACCAACTCAGTCACTGCAGAGACTGGCCCCATCCCCTTCCCACTTAAGCAACTCTGTGGAAGGTCCTGCAATGGTGGGAGGTTGTCCAGCCAATTAACTGAGTCTCTTCACTTCTCTGTGTTCTCCTACCCCAGTCTCTCCTCTTCCCTTAATACGGTCACCCCTGCATCCTTCTCACCCCCAATAAAAACACACAAAGGGCTCTGGTTTGTCCCAGTTCATACCCAACGCCCAGAAAATACACAGTGACTGTACACTTCCATATATTCTGTGAAGCACTTGGAGACAACTTCACAAGTGAGAGACCTGGATTTGATGCCTGGCAGGTCGGGGCGAAACCTTGGGCAAGTTTACTTACTGCACACACCTGATAATAAACCTTCGAAAAAAAAAAAAAAATTGGTCACTTCAAACCATGACTGTTTGTGGGACACTGCTGTGCACAGTAGGCTGCTATGTATTTCCTACAAATATACAATCAATTAACTTTATAGTATATTTCAAGATCCTGGTCCTCACATTCAAAGCCCTTCATGGCCTCGCCCCACCCTATATCCGTGACCTCCGAACACCCTACAAACCCGCCCCCCTCCTCCGTTCAGCAGGCTCCGGCCTGCTCCATGATTTCCAACCCACCCGCCCCACCATTGGAGGGTAATCCTTCAGCCACTCTGTCCCCAACCTCTGGAACTCCATCCTTCGCCTCGCCTCCTCCCTGGTCTCCTGCACGTTCCACCTCAAGACTGCCCCATTGGCCACTACAAATCAGTCCCTTTCCCTCTGCCCTCCCTGTCCCCAGCTCGGGTCTGAAACAATGACTGTCCAGCATCCTCCTGATGTGAAAGGCTCTATATAAGTGTGAAGTTGTTGTTATATTATATAAAGTGCTTTGAGACTCTCAAAGACATGAAAAGCGCTACATCAAATACAAGTATTATTATTAAAGCTGCTTGATCGAAAGGTCTGTTTGGTAACTGAGAGCTGTGAATACAAGGCCCAGAAAAGGTTCAGTTGTATGATAATCCTCCATCCCCAGGTGATCTAGAGATGACACCACATCCAGTTTGTGCCACTGGAGCAACTCAACAGCACAAATTGCCTACCCTTGCTGGCTCTCAGTGTCATTCTGTGATTTGTAGTGGCCAATGGGGCAGTCTTGAGGTGGAACGTGCAGGAGACCAGGGAGGAGGCGAGGCGGAGGAACCACGGGATGGAGTTCCAGAGGTTAGGGGCAGAGTGGCTGTAGGTTTACCCTCCAGTTGAAGACCTTTCTCTTCGACCGAGCTTTTGGTCACCTTCCTGCCCCTGGCTCGGTCCCGGGATCCGCTACTGTGAAGCGCTCTGAGACGCCGTCCGGCGTGGAGGGCGCTATATAAATCGAAGTTGTTGTTGTTCTGTGTGCAATTGGCTGCCACGTTTCGCCACAATCAATATTTCGACAAATATAGTCAATTCATTTTACGCTATATTCTGTGAAGCGCTTTGAGACGTTGATAAGATATGAAAAGCGCTATATCAAATGCAAGGATTATTATCAAATGCAAGGATTATACAGTAAAACGGAATGGGTGGATAATGGTAGCGCAGTTGATGTAGTTTACATGGACTTTCAAAAGGCATTTGACAAAGTGCCACATGAGAGACTTATTATGAAATTAAAGGCCCATGGCGTAAAAGGGACAGTGGCTGCGTGGATCCACAACTGGCTGCGAGACAGAAAGCAGAGAGTTGTAGTGAGCGGCTGTTTTTCAGATTGGAGGGAAGTGAGCAGTGGTGTGCCACAGGGATCGGTTTGGGGACCATTGCTGTTTGTAATCTACATCAATGATCTGGACTTGGGTGTATGGAGTACAGTTTCCAAGTTTGCAGATGACACTAAGTTAGGGAGAATAGTAAACAGTGAGGAGGATAGTAGCCATCTGCAAGAGGATATAGACAAATTGGTAAAGTGGGCAGACACATGGCAGATGAAGTTTAATGCAGAGAAGTGTGAGGTGATGCATTTTGGGAGAAGAAATGAAGGGAGGCAATATAGGCTAGATAGTACAATTTTAAATGGTGTAAAGGAACAGAGAGACCTGGGGATTTGTGTTAGTGACTCGTTGAAGGTGGCAGGACAGGTAGACAAGGCTGTTAAGAAGGCATATGGGATACTAGGCTTTATAAATAGGGGTATAGAGTACAAAAGTCAGGAAGTGCTGACTAACCTCTATCGGACTTTGGTGAGGCCTCAGCTGGAATACTGTGTTCAATTCTGGTCACCACACTACAGAAAGGATGTGAAGGCATTGGAAAGGGTACAACGAAGATTTACTAGGATGGTGCCAGGATTGAGGGACTTCAGCTATGAGGAGAGGCTAGATAGGCTAGGGTTATTCTCTCTGGAGCAGAGAAGATTGAGGGGAGACCTAATAGAGGTTTATAAGATCATGAGGGGTTTCGACAGGGCAAATAGAGAAAAACTATTTCCACTCGTGGGTGAATCTGTGACTCGTGGTCACAGATTTAAAATAGTTTCAAGGCGCAGTAGAGGGGAGCTGAGGAGAAATGTTTTCACTCAGCGAGTTGTTCGAATCTGGAATGCATTGCCTGAAAAGGTGGTGGAGGCTGATTCGATAACAACTTTTAAAAGGGAATTAGATCTTTATTTAGGGAGAACGGGTCTATTAGGCTATGGGGAGCGGGCAGGGCAGTGGGATTGAATCGCTCTTTTCAAAGAGCTGGCACAGACTAGATGGGCCGAATGGCCTCCTTTTGTGCCGTAAAATTCTATGATTCTATGATTAAAAGCCTGTTTATGCAGCACCCTCAGGACTGGCCAATGCTGGTTAAACCGTGTGCCGGATATTCGGGCGGCCAGCTGCCAAAAACCCAACACAAAAAAAATTAACTTTTTTTTTAAACATACCATATTAATAATAAGACTAAATAATAACAGAGTATTGTATGGATACTTACCAATAAAGCAATAAGTATCGATTACCGTCTACAAACGCAGCACACAATCACAATGCAAACTTCTACAATGGCGGACTAGTGGCTTAAAGTGGTTTTGTCGTTTTTTCCTTTTTTTCTTCTTTCTCTCCCTTCTTCCCTCTCTTTCTCACATACACACACTCAGTCAGTCTGGTATCTCAATGGCTCCAAACCCAACCCCTCTCCACTCCTCTCATTTTCCATCTAAATTAATCCCCTCTCTCTGTCCCCTCCACTCTCCCACTCCTCTCTCTCTCTCTCCCCCATCCCCTCTTTCCTTCTCTTTCCCACCCTCTCTCTCCCTGCCTCTCTCTCCTTCTCGCGAAAGAGAGAAAGAGAAAGAAAGAAAAAGAGAAAGAGAAAGAAAGAAAAAGAGAAAGAGAAAGAAAGAGAGAGAGAAAGAGAGAAAGAAAGAAAGAAAGAGAGGAAGGAAAGGGAGAGAAAGAAAAAAAAGAGGGAGAGAGAAAAAGGAGCGAGGGAGAGGAAAAACCGACAATGTGACTTTAAGAAGAAAAATCGGAAGTGCCATTACTGGCAGCATTCAGAACTAATCGTACTGTACACTTGTGCGTCAATCGACTCATTAAATGTGCCTCCGCGATTGTGCCGGATAAGATCCAGTTATTCGAATGGGGACCTTTTTTTTGAGGTGCTGGTTATATGGAAGTTACGGTTGATCAGGTCACGGATAAACGGGCTTTTACTGTAATTTACAACCCGTAGAATTTTCCTTGTATTCTCCAGCTGTTGATGCGTGTGTTGGCGATTGTGTGCATGGTCATGTGGATGAGCATATTTGTGCATGTGTGTGTGTGCGCGTCTGCGCGAGCGTATGTTCGAGCGTATGTGCGAGTTCTAGAGCTTTTCACATCTTCTAGACGTCTCAAAGCACCTTCACAGAATATAGTGTAAAGTGAATTGACAGTATATTTATGGGCAAAATCATAGTTCATAGGGTCCAGAACCCCCAGTAAATGCTCACCAGCAGCTGCTGCTCAGTCAAGCCTTGTGATTTCTCAAATAACTGTTTCCAGTGACAGGAGCAATAATCATGAGATTGTGTGACGCCTGGCAAAACTAGAGGATTTCTTTGTGCACTCTTTGAATGGAGCTCAGTTTTTCAAAGGGAAGAAAGCCTTTGAGAATGTCTCTGTTATAAGGTTGGTCACTAAAGTGACTAAAGATGTGGTCCTCCCTCTTCCTGTTACAATCTTCATTGTGTTGTTTTACTTCACTCACTGTTTTTCTTTCATCCCTCACTCTCTGCTGAAGGCATCTGACTTTATTTTAAAAATTCCACTGAGGTTGCACAGAATAAAACACAAACACTTTCCACTTCCGTAGCTCCTAGAACCATTTTTGTTCAGAAAGTAATGGAAAATGCTTGATTGGGAATTGGATTCAAAGTACTGCATAAGGAAGAGAATTATAATAATAATACTACTTGCATTTGATAATACGCCTCATCATTTGATTGAGACGTCTCAAAGCATTTCACAAAATATACTACAAAGTGAATTGATTGTGTATTTTGTGGGTGAATCACAGCAGTTTATGATTTAAAACTGAATTTCTTCTAACCTGAGCCCAGGTCGTAACGGAACTCCACAAAACCGTGGTCCAAGGCAACCGAGACAAAGTCATTCATTTTCATCCTCTTGCCGCTGCTGAAGAACATGAGGCCAGTGGGCGAGCGAGGCTTGAACTGCATCTCAATGGTCAGCTCGTTGTGAATGTTGCTCAGCGCTGGGTACGATACAAAGGACTCACGGCCTCGGAATGAAGGAGCCGTTACCAAGGTGCCTGCGAAGCAGCAAAGTACAGAACAAGACATTTCAATGTCTGAACCATAGCAGCCTCAGGAAATGTTAGCAGCATTTAAAACAAGATCAATTCCTGAAATTATGAAGATAAAGGGATTTACAGTGATCTGTTATTTCAGAATGAAACACGTGAACAGTGACTGAGTGACAGAGATTGAGGGACAGAGACTGAGAGTGACACAGGCTAAGTGACAGAGACTGACAAGAGATAGAGAGCTAGAAAGATGTAAATCCACACAACGCGAGACATGCCACACAAATGCACATATAGTGAACACACAGTGTGCATGCACTCACAACCAGTATGTTTTTGCTGTATTTAGTATGATAAATTGCAGTAAATACGGCAGTACGATTTTTCTTGTTAAAATACGTTTTTTTGGAAAATCTGAATTTTGGAAATTCCATGCTCTGCCTGTCTGTCTCTCTTTCTCTCTGTCTCACTCTGTGTGTGTCTCTGTGTCTCTCTGTCTCTTCCCCTCTGTCTGTCTGTCTGTCTGTCTGTCTGTCTCAGTCACGCTCTCTCTCTCTCTCTCGGTCTGTCCTTCTCTGTATCTCTCTCTCTCTCTGTATTTCTCTCTCTCTCTGTGTCTCTCTCTCTCTGTCTCTCTCTCTGTCTCTCTCTCTGTCTCAGTCTCTTTCTCTCTAACTCTCTCTCCCTGCCTTCAGTAGCAGTGCTACCCAGCACCTAATATCTGCATTGCTGATAAACTAAATGTTAGCGCTGGGCGCTAGTCTGGGCGCAAGGCATTACTGGGAACAATTTTTTTCATATACAGAAACACAGCAGGGGCCTCCCTCCCTCTTAATGCAATTTTTGCCCCACAGTGAATTTGAAGTCCCATTTTACTTGGCATCTTTTCGTGTTGTAATTTTTTCGTTAAGTACCGGTAGGTTCTGGGGAAAATACTGTTTTTTACTATAAAATACTGTTTTTAGCTTTCAGGAGTACTTTTTTTTGTTAAAAAAGGTTTGCAGCTATGCACTCACCCACACACCTGCATCCTCACACATACCACTCACTCACCGTCCATGCACTTTGGTCCTCGTTTACCCAGGTGACAGCGGCAGGTATAACGAAGTCCATCTTCATTGTTCACACACGTGGCATTTGGCCCACACGCCTCTGAAGACATGAACCGGAAGTGGTGTTAACCACACCACACAAGAACAGGCTATTTCTTCCACATCTCTTGGTGTTTTCACAGTGTCCACGAGGACAAAGCCTGACACATAGCCTCAGCCAACACTACCTCTAACCAGCTAGGGGCATGTTCAGCACTGGGCACTGAGTTCTTGGCTGTGATTACAGGTAGTGGGAATGAACCATTGTTAAATAGGAAGAATTTGCACTCTTTATAACATTGGATTACTTAGTGAAGCAGCAATCAGTGGGACACTGCTGTGCACAATTGGCTGCTGTGTTTGGCTCACAAAATGTAGAGTCAATCCACTTTACAGTATATTCTGTGAAGCACTTTAGAGATGACTAGAAGATGTGATAAGGCAGTATATAGAATCATACAGCATAGAAGGAGGCCAGTCAGCCTATCGTGTCTACTTTGGCTCTGACAAGAGCTGTGCAACTCAATCCCACTGGCCCGCTTTCTCCCCATAGCCCTGAAACATTTTGTTGTTGTTGTTCATGGAATCACAGTACTCCAAAGGAGGCCATTCGGCCCATCTGTGCTGCCTTTTTCAAAATGGCAACTCAATCCCACTGCCCCGCTCTCTCCCCATAACCTAACAGACCTGTTCTCCCTAAATAAAGATCTGATTCTCTTTTAAAAGCTGTTATTGAATTGGCCTCCACCACCTTTTCAGGCAATGTATTCCAGATTCGAACAACCCGCTGAGTGAAAACATTTCTCCTCAGCTCCCCTCTGCTTCATTTTGAAACTATTTTAAACCTGTGACCACAAGTCACAGATTTGCCCACCAGTGGAAACAGTTTTTCCTTATTCACCCTGTCGAATCCCCTCATGATTTTATAAACCTGTATTAGGTCTCCTCTCAACCTTCTCTGTTCCAAAGAGAATAAGCCTAGCCTATCTAGCCTTTCCTCATAAGTGAAGTCCCTCAATCCTGGTACCATTCTAGTAAACCTTCTTTGCACCCTTTCCAATGCCTTAACATCCTTTCTATAGTGTGGTGACCAGAATTGGACACAGTACTCCAGCTGAGGCCTAACCAAAGTGTTATGGAGGTTAGTCAGCACTACCTGACTTTTGTACTCTATACCCCTATTTATAAAGCCTAGTATCCCATATGCCTTCTTAACGACTTTGTCTACTTGTCCTGCCACCTTCAACGAGTCACTAACACAAATCCCCAGGTCTCTCTGTTCCCTCACACCCCTTAAAATTGTACTATCCAGCCGATATTGCCTCCCCTCATTTCTTCTCCCAAAATGTATTACCTCACACTTTTCCGCATTAAACTTCATCTGCCACGTGTCTGCCCACTTTACCATTTTATCTATGTCTTCTTGCAGATGGTTACTATCCTCCTCACTATTTACTATTCTCCCTATCATCTGCAAACTTGGAAACTGTGCTCCCTACACCCAAGTCCAGATCATTAATATATATTAAAAAGAGCAGTGGTCCCAATACTGATCCCTGGGGGACACCACTGCACACTTCCCTCCAGTCTGAAAAACAGCCGCTCACCACAACTCTCTGCTTTCTGTCTCACAGCCAGTTGTGGATCCACGCTGCCACTGTCCCTTTAACGCTGTGGGCCTCTACTTTCCTAATAAGCCTCTCATGCGGCACTTTGTCAAATGCCTTTTAAAAATCCATGTAAACTACATCAACTGTGCTACCCTCGTCCACCCATTCCGTTACCTCATCGAAAAATTCCATCAGATTTGTAAGGTAAAATTTATCTTCAACAATTCCATGCTGGCTGTCCTTTATTAGCCTATATCTTTCTAAGTGAAGATCTATCTTGTCCCTGATTATAGATTCTAGAAGTTTGCCCACTACTGACGTTAGACTGACTGGCCTGTAGTTCCCAGGTTTGTCCTTCTGCCCCTTTTTGTACAGGGGAGTAACATTAGCAACCCTCCAGTCCTCTGGCACCACCCCTGTGTCCAAGGAAGATTGAAAGATTGTGACCAAAGTCTCTGCTATTTGCTCCCGTACTTCCCTTAATAACCTAGGATGCATCCCATCTGGACTGGGTGAGTTATCTACCTTGAGCGCCGTCAACCTTTTTAGTACTTCCTCTCTGTTTATACTAATCCTATCCATTTCTTCCACCCTCTCCTCCAATACTGTAGCAATGGCTGCATCCTCTTCTCTTGTGAAGACAGAGGCAAAGTACTCATTCAGTACACCAGCCATGCCCCTCTGCTTCCACAATAAGATTTCCTCGTTGGCCCCTAATTGGCCCCACCCTACCCTTGACCAATCTTTTACTCTTAATGTGTTTGTAAAATACCTTAGGGTTCCCTTTGATGTTACCTGCTAATTGTTTTTCATGCAGTCTTTTTGCCCCTCTAACTTCCTTTTTCAATTCTCTCCTGCACTTCCTATATTCTGCTCGGTTGACCTCTGTATCTTGGGCCTGACACTTGTCATAAGCCTCTTTTTTTTTTGCTTTATTTTAACCCCAATTGCCCTTGTCATCCAGGGAAGTTTGGATGCCCTATATTTTATCTTTGTTGGAATCTTTTTGACCTGTGCCTGAACTATTTCTTCCTTGAAGACTGCCCACTGCTCGTTAGCTGTTTTACCTGCCAACCGTTCTTTCCAGTCCACCTTGGCTAGGTCCCGTTTTAACTCACTGAAATTAGCCTTCTTCCAGTTGAGTTTCTTCACCTTTGAGTGTTGCTTATCCCTTTCCATAATTACTCTGAATCTGCTGATATTGTGATCGCTATTTCCTTTGTGCTCACCAACAGAAACCTGTTGTACTTGCCCCACCTCATTCCCCAAAATTAGATCCAGCGCTGCTTCCTTCCTTGTTGGACTGGAAACATACTGATCAAGAAAGTTGTCCTGAACACATTTCAGGAATTCTTCTCCCTTTACACTACTATTCTGCCAGTCGATGTTGGGATAATTAAAGTCTCCCATTATCACTACTCTGGCTTTGCATCTTTCCGAAATCCGCTTGCAGATCTGCTCTTCTATCTCCTTCCCACTATTTGGTTATCTTTTATATACCCCTAACAGTGTAACTGCTCCTTTTTTATTCCTTATTTCTAACCAGATAGATTTGGTTTTTTGACCTTCTTCCACCTTGTTCCTTTCTAAGGCTTTAACTAATATTGCCACCCCGCCTCCGTTTCTCCTTTCTCTATCCCTCCTGAATATATTATAGCCAGGAATGTTGAGTTCCCATCCCTGCCCTTGTTTGAGCCAGGTCTCTGTTACTGCTACCACATCATATCCCCTTGCAGCAACTAGAGCCTGCAGCTCACCAATTTTATTTGTCAAACTCTGTGCATTTACATACATGCACTCCAAGACTGAATTCACCTGCTCTGTACTTTCCTCCAGTCCTACCCCTCCCCTTGTCCCCTGTCTTACCCCTCCCTTATCTGAACTACTGTTTGCATTCCTATCCCACCTCAAAAATTAGTTTAAACCATTACAGATTAGACAATCTCCCTGCAAGGACATTGGTCCCAGTCTTGTTCAGGTGTAACCCATCCATCTTTTACAGATTCCACCTGCTCCAGAACCGGTCCCAATGATCCAGGAACCTGAAGTCCTCCTTTCTGCACCACTTCTCCAGCCAAGCATTCATGTGCCTTATCCTACTGTTTTGAAATTCACCTGCTCGAGGCACGGGAGTAATCCAGAAATCACCACCTTTGAGGTTCCACTTTTCAGCTTTTCCCCCAGTTTCTGATACTTCCCTGAAGCAACTCAGCTCTTTTCCTCCAACATCGTGGGTCCGAACACGGACCACCACTTCTGGATGTTCCCCTTCCCCCTGTAGAATTTTAATAACCTGCTCAGTGACGTCTTCAACCCTGGCACCAGGGAGGCAACATACCATCCGAGATTCGCGTTTTCGGTTACAAAAACGCCTGTCTCGGACAGTTGTAGTTGTATCCCCTGAGACAATTGCATATTGTTGTTGTTGTACTTCTCTCTTAAAAGTTGTTATTGAATTGGTTTCCACTACCCTTGCAGGTAATGCATTCCAGATCCCAACAATTCGCTGGGTGAAATTATTTTTCCTAACCTCCCCTGTTTAGTTTAAGAACTATCTTAAGTTGGTATCCTCAGGTTACTGACCCACGTGCCAGTGGGAACAGTTTTTCCCGGTTCAACCTATCAAATCACCTCATGATCTTGAAAACCTCTATTAAATCCCCTCTTAATCTTCTCTGCTCTCGCGAGAATAATCCTAGTTTCGCTAATCTCTCCTCATAACCAAGGTCCTTCATTCCTGGTACCATCCTGCTAAATCTCCTTTGTACCCTCTTCAATGCCTTAACATCTTTCCTAAAGTGTGGTGCCCAGAACTGAACACAGTCTCCAACTGAGATCTAACCAGCATTTTATAAATATTCATCATAACTTCCTGATTTTTGTATTTTATGTCCATATTTATAAAGCCTAATATCCTTGTATATCAAATACAATGATTATTAGTATTATCATCATTAATACATAAATGCAAGCTGTTGTTGTTGTCCATGTCCAGGCATTGCCCACCATCAGGACATCAACGGGAGCCTCACCACAGATTACCTGGATGGCAGTGCAGATCTTGGGAATGTTCACAGTTGCTCCCAGTAAAACCCTCTCTACACAGACACACGTATCTGCTGCTTTCTGAGTCAATGCAATTGCCTCCATTCTGAAAGAGAACATGCCTGGATCATTTCTCTGTGAGTAAACCATAACTTTTTAATGTTGTTATTAAATCCACGATGAACATTAAATATGCATTGCAGTTTCTCACACCAATTGCAAACTCAGATATACCCTGACTGATGTCCCCCACACAGTGACGCCAATAAATAACCTCAAAGATCTCCATTGTAAGTTACTAAGCAACCATTTTGCATCGGAACCGCAGGCCACTAAATAATTCCTGCCTTGTATTCCCTGACGTTCCCATTAGATACATTTGGAAGGAAACAGAGGGTTGGGGATTCTCCTTATGGAGGGATTGTGAAACTGAAAGGATGTGTCTCACCCAAAGATAGCCTGAAATAAGACTATAGTTACAGCACTAATAGACTGGCACAAACTTGACCAAGTTAATTGGTGTAGAAAACACGAAAGAGAAGAGTTAGCTTTAATGCTCCAAAAATTGCAAAGCTTTGGGGGAAAGAACAGGGAGTGGGACTGATTGGATAAACCTCTAGGAAACAACCAGCACAGGCCTGATGGGCTGAATGGTTTCCCGTGCTGTAGGATTCTATGATAAAGAAAACATTATGCTCCTCAATCAGACCTCTCATTGAGAAGCTGAATAGTAAAAGATCTTGCATCCAGGGCTGGAGTTCCTTACCTTACATGGCCTATCCTTACAGGTGGGGCAGTTAGAGATTCCTGTGGCTCTCAGTTCTGGGAGGGAAAAGATCACCTCATCACCCTGAATGGTGAGCTGGCGGACACAGCCTGGGAAGAGGAACAAGTCAGTGAGCGTCACTAAATACTGTGATGGTCGAGGCATGAGTTGCATTGTGAACATTCAAAGCCCTTCATGAACTTACTCCACTCTACACCCGTGACCTCCTAACCCCCTACCAACCCATCCGCCCCCCGAGCTCTGGCCTGCTCTATGTCCCCCGACCCACCGGCCCCACCATTGGCAGGCGATCCTTCAGCCTCTCTGCCCCCAACCTCTGGAACTCCATTCCGCAGTCCCTCCACCTCGGCCCCTCCCTGGCCTCCTTCAAGTTCTGCCTCAAGACCATCCTCTTCGACAGCCCCATTGGCCATTCCGAATCCCTCTCTTTCCCCACCCTCCCTGTCTCCAGCTCGGGTCTGACTGTCCAGCGCCTTGTGACATCCTTCTGACATGAAAGGTGCTATACAAGTGTAATTTTGTTGTTGTTATTGTTGTGTTCTCACCCATAAACCCACTGTCAAGTCCAGTTGCTTTAGAAATGTTATCAAAGTCGGGATACCCTCCTACATACAAGTCTTCATTCAGATCCAGACCACGGAAACTCCCCTGAAATAAACAGAGATCGCAAAGGTTCATTCTAGCGCTTGGCAAGGAAATCACTTTCACTCATTTCCTCAAGATCGCAGGAGAGATTTAATTAAAGAAAGGTCGAGGGCCTATTTGATCCATAACTACATGAAAGGTTTTTTTCCTTAAATGAAAGAATCACCCTTTCATTTCACATCATGCCTTTTATATCAGAAGATTCATAGCTCATCACAGGATATAGTGTACAGTGTATCTACATCAACAGCTAATTTGCACACAGTAATACCCCACAAACAGCTAAGTACAACAACAACAACAACAACTTTGATTTCTATAGCGCCCTCCACGCTAGATGGCGTCTCAGAGCGCTTCACAATAGCGGATCCCGGGACCGAGCCAGGGGCAGGGGCAGAAAGCTGACCAAAAGCTCGGTCGAAGAGAATGATCTTCAACTGTGACCTGAAACTGGGAAGAGAGGGGGCGAGGCAAAGCGAGTGAGGAAGAGAGTTCCAGAGCCTCGGGGCGTAGTGGCTAAAGGCACGGCCGCCGAGGCTCTGGAGTTCCCTTCCTCACTCGCTTCGCCTCGCCCCCTCTCTTCCCAGTTTCAGGTCACAGTTGAAGAGCGGAGGACTTGGGGGACATGGAGGAGGCCAGACCCAGAGGAGCGAAGGCAGCGGATGCTGGGTTGGGGGGAGAGGAGATCAGAGAGATAGGGGGTGCAGAGGAGTGGAGAGATTTGAAAACAAGGGTGAGGATCTTGAAGTCGATCCTCTCTGGGATAGGGAGCCAGTGAAGTCTGGCAAGGACTGGGGTAATGGGGGAGCGAAGCTTAGAGCGGGTGAGTATGTGGGCGGCAGAGTTTTGGATGTAGTGATGAACTGGTTTTATTTGGGCGAATGTTGGCCAGTAGAAACTGAGAAAATAATTGCTGGAATTATCGACAATTTTTGCGGCACAAATTCATTAGTGTGAATGCTTATAATAATAGTATTACCTGCATTTGATATCATATATTCGAGACATTTCAAAGCGCTTCACAGAATATGTGAATTCACATATTCACTGTCTAGTTTGTGGGTGAAACATGGCAGCCATTTGTGCACAATAGTGTCCCACAAACAATCGTGGATTGAAGAGACCAATTTCTTTTAAGGAAATATTATCCGAGGAAAAGTGAAATGCGAGTTATTATGGCTTTTCCTCTCGGCCCTGCCTGGTCACCTGTGGGGTTACCCTAGCCTCAGCACCTCCCCTTTCCTCATCTACATGCTCCTTCTTGGTGATGTCATTCACAGACATGGAGTCAACTTTCACATGTGTGCGGATGACACTACTTCTCCTCCTCCAGCTGAAACTCCCATTTCAGCTTGAAGGTCCACAAGATGGAACCCCTACTCTTGGCTCCTGTCAACGTCTTCTCTCCTGCGTGTCTGAGCTCCTCAACCACCCCGGGCTCTCTCTCAGACTCAATGAACCTGTGTGTGACTTAGGTGTCAGGTTCAACCCCGTGCATCCCTTCCCTCACCAGGGCCACATTCCTCAACTCTGTCCATAACTCACAACCAATGCAGATTAACTCCTCGTCCACGCCTTCGTCACTTCCCGGCTGGACTTTTCCATGCACCTCCTTACTGGTCTCCCCAGCTCCACCGTACACAAAATACAATTCATTCAAAACTCCGCCACCCGGTTACTCACACACAAAACTCTGTTCCCCCCACCATCACACCAATCCTTGCCAGGCTCCACTGGCTCCCAATCACTGAACGGAGCGATTTCAAGATCCTCTTACTCGTTTTCAATCTCCACCACTCGACTCCGCTTGGCTGGCTCTGGCCTCCTGCTTGTGCCCTCAGGCCCTCTTTTGGTCCTTACAACCCTATTTGTTGCTCTTGCCTTTAGCCACTATGCCACAAAGCTCTGGAAATCCTTCAATTTTGCCCTCTCCCTCCCCACCTTCAATTCTCACCATCTTGTTTGACCCCGAACTGTCCTTCCTCCTTTATATCGTTTCATGACCGGTACAGCCTTCCATCACCTCCGCAATATTGCCAGAGTCCACCACTACCTCAGCCCCCACGCTGCCGAATCTCTCATCCACACCTTTATCAATTCCAGGATCGACTACGGGAACTCTCTCCTCATCGGCCTTCCCAGCTCCTCCCTTCACAGGCTGCAGATTATTCAGAATTCTGCAGCTCGTGTACTATCCCGCACCAGGCTCCACGACTACATCACTCCCATCCTCACCCGTCTCCACTGGCTCCCCATCCCTCAGTGGATCGAATTCAAGATGCTCGTCCTCACCTTCAAGGCCATTCACCGCCTCGCCCCCACCTATCTCTCTGATCTACTGTCTATCAGTCCGCCCGTCCCCTCCGTTCAGCAGGCTCTGGCCTTCTCCACGTCCACCGCCCTAACCGCCCCACCATCAGTGGCTGGGCTTTCAGCCTCTCTGCTCCCATACTGTGGAACTCCATCCCGCAATCCCTTCGCCTCCTTTCCTTTCTTTCCTCCTTCAAGGACAGTCTCAAGACCTTCCTCTTCAACCATGCATTCTGCTCCCCTCCCACCTCTCCTACACTCCTTCCCGTTTCACCAACCCTTCCTCCCGTGCTCGGGTCCCTACCTGACTGTTCAACGCTTTGGGACATTCTCCCGATGTGAAAGGTGCTATATAAGTGTAATTTTGTTGTTGTTGTTGTAAAGACCTTCTTTTTTGATCGTACTTATGGTCACCTCGTGGACGCTATATAAATGCAGTTTGTTGTTATTGGCGGCAGATACATTATGTTACCTGGGAAGTCCCATTGACTGGGGGTTTGTTGTCCACAAAGAGGCTGCCTTGGGTCAAGTTGCGATGCAGGACCACAGTGTGGTATTCTCCCAGGGAGACAGGGTTGGGGTGGCGAATGGTGGCCATACCAGAACCCACATCATATCTGTGTCCAGAGCACAAGGTCACAAATCAGGAAATGCTGAAATCAACATGTGATAATTAACACATGGGTAATACATGTGGTCAACATGGTTCTCCTGATCATGCAGAATGAAGAACATTTGTGACACAAGGAGATTGGGATCAAGGTAGAGACTCATTACCTGAATTCAGGACGGCCGCCCACTAACCCGAATGAGATAAAATCTGCTCCGGTTGTTTTCTTCTGGCCATTGTACATTATCATCCCTGAAAGAATGGAAATAGGCAAGTTTAGTCAGACAGAAAATACCATCAGCCAAATACTCGGAACTCCTGTAGCTCAGTGGTTAGAGCACTCGCCTTACAAGTGTGAGACCTGTGTTCGAATCCAGGCAAGTCAAGGAGAAACCTTAGGCAAGTTTCCTTACGCTACACACATGCCTAACAATAATCCCTCAAAAAAAAACCACAATAATAAAATTGGTTATTTCAATCCACGACTGTTTGTGGGACACTGCTGTGAATAATTGGCTGCCGCGTTTTGCCCACAAATATACAATTAATTCACTTTACAATATATTCTGTGAAGTGCTTTGAGACGTTGATAAGATGTGAAAAGCGTTATATCAAATGCAAGGATTATTATTATTATTATTATTACTTCACAAGCTCCTTTCCCTACTAATGAAACGCAAGGATTATTATATTATTGGAATATAGTAAAGGAATGCATCATCGTAGTCCACCTGGCCTCCGATACATCTCACCAGGAAATAATAAAAATAATAATCACATATTTGAGACGTATCAAAGTGTTTTTACAATATACTGTAAAGTTAATATTTTGTGGACCAAAAGTGGCAGCCAATTGTGCAAAGCAGTGCCCCGCTAGGAGTCGTGGATTGAGTGATCAAACCTTTTTTTTAAGGGATTATTACCAGCTAACAGCCAATCAACTAATAACTAGGTTCCTACTTCCTTACTGAGTAAAGAAACGTAGCCCAGCCCAGGAACCCACAGGTTCTCTCGCTTGTGAGGCAAGTGCTCTAACCACTGAGCTACAGGATTCCACAGGAGGAACAACAACAAAATTGCATACGTACAGCATCTGTCACATAAGGAGGACGTCCCAAGCCACCCGATAGTCAGTGTTTCAGACCTGAGCTGGGGTCGGGGACGGGAAGGGGGGAGGGAAAGGGGGGTGACCGATGGCATGGTTAAAGAGGAGGGTCTTGAGGTGGGACTTGAAGGAGGCGAGGGAGGGAGCCATGTGGAGGGACTGTGGGATGGAATTCCAGAGGTTGGGGGCAGAATGGCTTAAATTGGATCCTCTGAATGATGGGCGACAAAGCCAGTGTAGTCGGGTGAGAATGGTATGCAATGCGCTCATTAACAGATCAGTCTCTACTAAACCTGGCCTTGGATCTCTTTGGCCATTTCCCTCACAGTGTCACTGTATAACACAAACCTGCAATATATCAACAGCTCGGAGTTACAGTAGCTGCTGTGATGGCTGAGCAGTTTAGTTTGTTAGGGTGCAAATGTCAATCACAGCACCGTTTGAGAAGTCGATAAGACATGAAAAGCACTTTAACAAATGCAAGGATTATTATTATTATTTCTGAACAAGAATGAGCGATGTCATTGACAGAGAAACTCCCTCAAACTCACTCACACACAAACTTGCCCGACCGCTCCCTCACCCACCCGCTCACCCACTCACTCACCAGAGTAGAGTATGAGAGCTTCAGACAGGATGTGCAGGAAGAAGATAAGGAGACAGAAAAGGAAAGTGAGAAACATTGAAGAGGGAAACATTCATCACGTTTACACTCTCTCCCTATTCCTTACACTCTCTCCCTATTCCTTACACTATTCCACAAACTGTACTTGGCATCGACAGGGAATGAAAGACGAAGACAGAAAATAATTGCGCTCGACATCAAACTAGTTTCTGAAAGGAGTGTATGAGTTAGAGCTTACAGCATTTATATCAAATATCCTAAATAAACAGAGGCAAAGGTTGGTGTGTGTAACAATATCTTGCATTTGCATGCAGCTCTCCAGCAGGGTATACACTACCCTGAACACTATCCAGAGCAGAGCGCAACACTGAGCCGGGGGAGGTGACCGCAGGCACGATCGAAGAGGAAGGTATTCAGATGTGACTTCGAGATAGGGAAGGAGGGGGCAAGGTGTAGTGATTGAGGAAGAGCTTTCTAGAGTTTCAGAGAATGAAAGGGCATGGAAGGCACAAGGGACAAGCAGGAGGCTGGAGCCAGCTGAACGTGAAGCTTAAAACATTGAGTAGCACGGAGACGCGGATTGACAAACGATCAGTTCCTGGGTTTGAGCTGAAGCAGTGGATCACAGACACGTACATTGGTTGAGGGGCTTCTAAATAAATCAGTGTCTGCAATAATGAGAGGAGGACATCAGACCGGCTCCCTGGTTACTAAACCATGACCAGTGCTGGCAAATCTGTGAGGGAACATCAAGCTTGATTGTCCAAACGCCTATCCAAATGCTGGAATGGGTTCAGGAGAAAGACAGAGAGAATTCTGTGTAAAAACAATCCTTACCGTCTGCTGCATCGGGGCGGAATGTTATACTGATTTCAAACTTGTGATAAGCATCTTTTATCGTAGGCAGTGCTATGTAGGACACAGGGTTTTGTGTGAAGTACGGCACCAGTCGGTCTGTAACGGGAGGAATGTAGAGTACTCCATCAATTCAACAAATAAATCACAGAGAGAGAAAGAGAGAGACTGAGTGAGTGAGAGAGAGAGAGAGTCACAGAGATTATTAGAGACAGAATGTAAGAGACAATGAGTGAGTGTAAGAGAGTGTGTGAGCAGAAGAACAGGGACAGAAATAAAACTCATTAAAATATTAAGTTTTCACAGTACATGGTGAAGGTTGAAAAATACTTGAAGAGCTTGTCAGGAAAAATGTGAGTGGTTTAGCCTCGTCTGGTTTAGCACAGAGTCCCATACGGTTTTCTACCAAAACTATTTATATTTCTTTGCACAAGTCGTACTAATCAACTCCTAACTGGTAACATCCATTCCATTGCTCCAACACTCACTGACTGCTTTGAAATTTCAGGAAACATAGCCTTGACCTGCTGCCCCAGACCAGAATAATGTAATTTCCCGTGATTCAACAACAACAAAATTAGTTTGTAGATCGCAATTCACGTCAGGAGGAGTCCCAAGGTGCTGAAGTCAGGGGTCAGGACTCGAGCAAGGGGGGGGGGTGGGGACCAGCATTGGGATGAGGGAGGGCAGAGAGGGAGGGGGCGGGTGAAGGCACGGTCGAAAAGGAAGGCCTTGAATTGGGTCTTGAAGGAGGCGAGGGAGGGAGCAAGGCAAAGAGATTGTGGGATGGAGTTCCGGAGTGTAGGGGCAGAGATGCTGAAGCCTGGACACCAATGGTAGGGCGGGAGACATGGAGAAGACTGGAACCCGCTGAACGGCTGCGGTGAACAGGTTGGTAGGGGGTCAGAGAGGTAGAGGGGGCAAAACCATGGAGGGCCTGGAAAGTGAGGACGAGGATCTTGAATTCAATCCTCTGAGGTTTGGGGAGCCAGTAGAGCCGGGTGAGAGTGGGGGTGATGGGGTCGTGGAGCCTGTGTGAGAGAGGACACGAGCTGCAGTTTTAGATGATCTGCAGCCTGTGGAGGGAAGAGTTGGGGAGGCCGACAAGGAGGGAGTGGCCGTAGTCGAGCCTTGAGGTGACAAAGATTCAATGCGATTCCAATGTTTCTTGATAAGTGACAAAGCGAATTGAGTCTTGAGCTGTTACTGGACCACACTTACCGCCTGAGCAGTATAGATTATTGATTAAATCAGGTTTGATACAATTTACACAGTTTATCTGTAACTCAGACTTCACCGCAAATTATATCAAATATGGTCACGATGGATAGGACTTCAGCTGATATTACATGTGATACAAACTCAAATTGGTACCATGTGTGTGTAATAGTAGCCCTGCCCCACACCAGAGCAACGTCAGAAATGTCATTAGCTTAGCAGAAGTGTCAGAGAAACATTAACTTCCAGGGTTAACCCTTCCATCACCATCCGCACAGCACAGTACACCCGAGGACGGAGTGCGTAAAATGTAGATTTCCTTGTACCTCGGACTTTCAGCATGGCGTAGGCCGTCTCTGTTCCCTGCTCGTTGGTGGCTGTGCAGACGTATGTTCCAGTGTGCTCCGGGGTAGCGGATTGTATGGTCAGAACATTGTTGTCAACCCGCGCTCCGGCCGGCAGATCTCCCTCCAGCTACAGTGTGAAACACAGCAACGTAATCAGGTGTCTTAAAAGGCATCCAATTAAACATCAATAAACCACGTTGACTCATCTCATTTGTAATAATGGTCTGAATATCTAAATTCAACCACTTTCCCTCGTCTAACAGGACACTTGATACATATATCCAGTGAGGAGACAGCAACCGTCATGTGAACACAACCCTCTCCAATGCACTTGTACAACTTTAGTCAGTTCACTAATAATAATAATCATTGCATTTGATATACAATGCCTTATCCTGTCTTTGAGACATTTCAAAGTGCTTCACAACAACAACAACAACAACAACACTGCACTTTATAGCACCTTTCACGTCGGGAGGACGTCCCAAAGCGCTGACCTGAGTCAGGTCGGGATTCACAGAATATACTGTAAAGTGAATTGGCCTTTGTGGGAGAAATGCGGCAGCCAATTGCGCACAGGAGTCGTGGACTGACTGATCAATTTAATTACTAAAAAGAGATTACTAGTGGAGTAAAGAAAACTTATAGATCATAGAATTTTTCAGCACAAAAGGAGGCCATTTAGTTCAATGTGTCTGTGCTGGCTCCTTGAAAAGAGCTATTCAAAGTCAATCCCACTCCCTGGCTCTCTCTCTCTCCCTATAACCCCGCAAACCTATCTTCCCCAAATAACCACCCACCTCTCTTTTATAAATTGTTATCAAATCGGCCTCCACCCCCTTTCAGGCAATGCATTCCAGAGTCGAACAATTCGAACAACTGAAAAAATTTCTCCTCACCTCCCCTCTGCTTCTTTTAGAAACTATTTTAAATCTGTGACCTCGAGTCACTGACACACCCACCAGTGGAAAGTTTTTCCCTGTTTACCCTATCGAATCCTCTCATGATCTTGAAAACCTCTATTAGGTCTCCTCGTAACCTTCTCTGCTCCAATGAGAATAATCCTAGCCTCTCTAGCCTTTCCTTATAACTGAAGTCCCTCATTCCTGGTACCATCCTGGTAAATCTCCACATTCCTAACTTTATATCATCTGCAAACTTGGAAATTGTACACAAGTCCAGACCTGGCTTTACGTCGCTTTGATCAACGTTATTTAGTTATTACATTGCTGATACATTGTGAACATAATATATTCATTGAATGTCACCACGTTCGCTATTACATCGTTCGCGTGAGTGGAAACAAATTATTTTGGGTAGCGTAGGCTTATATAGACGCTGAATGCCTGGCATTCTTGCACGGTTTGCTTAACGCCGTCTCGCTTAAAGTTCTTAAAGCGATGTTAAACCAGGAATAATAATAATAATAATCCTTGCATTTGATATAGCGCTTTCCACATCTTATCAACGTCCCAAAGCGCTTCACAGAATATACTGTAAAGTGAATTGACTGTATATATTTGTGGGCGAATCACGGCAGCCAATTGCGCACAACAGTGTCCCACACACAGTCGTGGATTGAAATGACCAATTATTGTGTTTTTTTGGGGGGGATTATTATTAGGCGTGTGGAGTAAGGAAACTTGCCCAAGGTTTCGCCCTGACCTGCCTGGATTCGAACACAGGTCTCCCCAGCTTGGTTTCCCCAGCTTGCAAGACAAGTGCTCTAACCACTGAGCCAATAAGTGTATTAAAAAGAGCAGTGGTCCCAATACCAATCCCTGGGGGATGCCACTGGGGAGGGGTAGTGGATGTGTGGGTTTGTGTGTGTATGTGGGGGGGGTGATATGTGTATGTGGTGTGGAGGGTTGTGTGTGGGTGGTCTAGGTTTGGTGGGGTAATGTGTGTGGGCAGGGGATATGTGTGTGGGTCTGTGTGTGTGGTGGGGATTGTGTATGTGGGTCTTTGTGTGTGTGTGTGTGGTATGGAGTTGATGTGTGTGTTGGGGAAATGAGTGTGTGTGGTGGGGGATTGTGTGTGTTTGTGGTGGGGGATAGTGTGTGTGTGGTGGGGGGGAGAGGGGAAGGTGTAGAATGAATACATTAGAAAATAGAACCTTTTTCTAAAACAAAAAGTTTAGGTAGAGAGGATCCATTGCCCACCTTTGTCCAGGTGACGTCCGGAGCGGGGAATCCTGACGCTAGACATGGGAAGACCGCGGCAGATCCCACCGTCACCTCTTTGATCTCCGGCTGAGGGATAATGTGTGGAACCGCTGGAAAATAACAGCCGTCTGGTGATAACTCAATCATAATAATTATTATAATAAACCTTGAATTTTATATTGTGCCTTATCATGACGTTGAGACATCTCAATGCGCTTCAGAGAATAATACGAAAGAGAATACACTGTGAAGTGAATTGACTGTATATTTTGTGGGTGAAATGCACGGGAGCAATTGCACACAGGAGTGTCCCACAAACAGTTGTGGATCGAGTGATCAGATTTTTTTTCCCAGAGGATTGTTACCCAAAGAAAGCGATCATGGCGAGTTTTGTCCTGCCATTTCTCAGTCTGACTCAATAACCTCACTCCTCAAGTTTCCCTTTGAAACAACCTGTCCCATAAGAGCTTCTGGTGCAGCGTGTTTTATCTTCCCACCACCATCAAGTCTTATCAGATATCCTTTTGTTTTGGATGAGTTGTTCCCTGTCTAGCTGATGGATTCTCCCTCAATCATCGCAAACACATTGAGGCTCCACCATGTTGAGGGCCCTCGGGGTTTACTTACTCTGGACATGTAAAACAACCTCAGACTGTACGGACCCCACTTGGTTGGTGGCTGTACAGCGGTAACGTCCGGCATCAGACACCTTCACGTTGGCAATCTTCAGCATCCCATTGCCAATCAGCACCCCGGGCGGCAACACACCCTCGACTTTACTCCACCCGACCACAGGCTGAGGGTCTCCGATCGCCTGGCACTCGAACTCTACTGAGCCACCAATCATCACAGTCTGCACGGATGTCCTCACGTTGATCATTACAATGGGTAAGGCTGCAAACAGCAAACACACAAGTGAGTTTAGCATAGAGTAACGTAGTGTCGTGGTTAGAGCACCTGCCTCACAAGTGAGAGTGCCCATAATTGATTCCCGGGCAGAGTAAAACCTGAGGCAAGTGTCATTACTCCACACACCCTGTGGTTACCAGCGGTAAGTGGGAACTCGCTTGTTAGTCGATTGGTGGGTCATTCTCCCGGGGATTATAATAATCCCATTCAGTCCCTCAATCCACATCTGCTGTGGGTGGGATGTTTTAACTAAGTGTTAGGGTGCTATGTCAAACACAAGGATTATTATAATTCATGAAAATGCCCCTCGCATAACTGCCAACCTTTTTTAACAAAATAAAGTACTCCTGAAAGTATTTTGTAGCAAAAAAAAGTATTTTCCCCAGAACCTACCGGTACTTAACGAAAAGATTACAGCGCAAAAAGATACCAAGTAAAATGGGACTTCAAATCCACTGTGGGGCAAAAATTGCATTAAGAGGGAGGGAGGCCCCTGCTGTGATTCCGTATATGAAAAAAATCGTTCCCAGTAATGCCTTGCGCCCAGACTAGCGCCCAGCGCTAACATTTAGTTTATCAGCAACGGCAGATATTAGGTGCTGGGTAGCACCGCTACTGAAGGCAGGGAGAGAGAGTTAGAGAGAAAGAGACTGAGACAGAGAGAGAGAGAGACAGAGAGAGAGAGAGACTGTGAGTGAAATTGTGACAGCCAGAGACTCAAACAGAGAGAGAGACACAGAAAGAGAGAGAGATACAGAGAGAGAAAGAGAGAGCGCGACCCAGACAGACAGAGAGAGGGAAAAAGGTATACAAGGGGTGGGGGGAGAGGGAGGGAGAGACCAGGGGTGGGGAAGAGGGAGACCGGGGGGTGGGGGACAGAGGGAGGGGGAGACCGGGGGAGGTGGGGGGGGGGGGGGGGAGACCAGACAGAGAGACACACAGAGAGAGATGGAGAGAGTGAGAGTGAGAGACAAACAGAGAGAGAGATATTTACCTCCTGAGGACATAATGCGCGCGCACCTCCGAGTACAAAAAGACCCGATATATCGGTATATATCGATATGAGCCCATCGATATATCTAAATCAGAAAATTTCCATATCGATGGACCCTACTACATGGCAGCTCTCACCCCAGTGTGGCACTGCAGCCTGAGCCTAGGCCAAGAACTCCAAGTCCCAGTTGAGGGACTTCAACAACAATATGTTACGTTTATACATTACATTTCATGTTGGGAGGATGTCCAAGACTCTGGAATTTTCAATCCAAGACATTCTGTCTTAGAGACAAGAGTGCTACCAAATGAGGAATATAAATCAAACACAAGTTCCAGTGAATAAATTAATTGCCGCCCCTACCTTGGATGGTGAGCTTGGCACTATCCTGCGCCTGCTCATACCCACTCGTTGCTCTGCAGATGTAAATTCCTTCATTTTCTTGTTGTACATTCATAATTCTGTAATTCACAAAGTCCTCAAGATTACAACCCTCACTTAACCTCACATCAGTACAGCCTACTCTGTCACGCTCTGTTACCTCAAGACATCTTTGCTGATTTTGTGGTTTGGGGGTAAGTGACCTCCCTGTTTAAGCCACTCGATCCTGGGCCTGGGATCACCAATCACTGAGCAAGTGAACTCCACTGTGCCACCAATGTTCTTCACATCAATCTGTGGCGTCACCCTCACAGCCAGAGGAGCTGCGGTCACAAACAGGAGGAAATAAACAAATAAATAATTAGCCGGTATGTTCACAGGGTAACACAACTTACACCCTGAATCTCAACATCAACGATCTCAGCACAAGCAAGAGAGAACAGATCATCATCCTGGTTTCCCATCCTTTAAGGTTTCAGAAACTGCTCTGACTTATTGCTCTCTGAGCCAAATATTCACATGAAATATACAAAAACTCACATAAGTCTTGTCTTTCTAAGTCTTTATAAGAATGAGGAGAGGCAATATACAATACATTTTACAGACTTAAAGGGGGTTCAGGAGCAGAGACACATGGGTCTTTGAAGCTGGAGGGACAGGTTAATAGAGCTGTTAATAGAGCTGTAAAGCCTATGGGGTCCTTGGCTTTAAAAATAGAGGCATAAAGTACAAAAGCAAGAAAGTTCTGCTTATCTCTGTGTAAGTGACTGGTTCGGCCTCAGCTATAGTCTAGTGTAGTCTGGTATCCAATTCAGGGCAACACACTCTAGGAAGGATGTCGAGGCCTTCGAGCGGATGCAGAGATTTACCAGAATGGTACCAGGGATGAGGGACTTTAGTGATGTGGAGAGATGAGAGAAGCTGGGATTGTCTCCTTGGAGCAGAGAAGGTTAAGGGGGAGATTTAATAGAAGTGATGAGAGGCTTTAATAGAGTAATTTGAGAGAATCTGTTTCCTCTGGCCAGTTGTTCAGTAACCAGGCCACATAGATTTAAGATGATTAGCAAAAGAACCAGAGGGGATATGAGGAGAATGTTTTTTCACATGTATAAATACAGTTATCTGGAATGCACTGCCTGAAAGGGTAGAAACAGATTCAAGAACTTTCAAAAGGGAATTAGATGTATACTTGAAAAGGATATAGAGACAGAGCGGGGAGTGGGATTGATTTGGACAGCTTTTTTAAACAGCTGGCACAGACGCCATGGGCTAAATGGCCTTCTTCCATTATTCTGCTGTAATACTCTAGGTGATCTTGACAAATTTATGATAAACTGACCACAACTATTTAGCTTTGACGACAATGGTAATAAACTTACATCTAACTCTCACTGTTGCTGTGGCTTTGCTCTCCCCGACCTTGTTTGTGACCAGGCAATGGTAGGTGTCGGAATCGGAGACTGCGGCCAGGTTGATCTGCAGGATTCCATCGCGGATGCGGGCTCTAGTTGGCAGCTTCCCTCCCAGTTTGGACCATTGGTACTGGAGTGGGGGGGTTCCCTGGGCCAAGCATTGCAGCCGGATCACTTCACCCACGCGAACAGTCACTGCCTCGTTATTAAAGGTGGCATAAGGTGGACCTGAGGAACGAGGGAAGCTGGCATTACTGCCATGTGACAGGAGGCAACGCAGCTCACAAGCAAGCGGATTGTTTAACAACAACAAACAACAACAAAATTACATTTGTAATAATATTAAACTATCATCTGTGTATTTGATATTGTATTTTTCAAGTTTTCTAGACGTCTCAAAGCGCTTGTAAAGTGCCTTTCCAAGGTGATGGAAGTCAGGGATCTGGATTAATTTGCGAAGTTCAGCATATGACTGTGCCGGATGAGAAGGTGCTGCCAGGTAGTGAAACACTACTCCCTCGTGTGCGCACAATTTACACAGCATGGCAGAGCATCAGGAAGGAGGGCGGCCAAAATTCAGGATAGTGTTTGCAATGCAATTGTTTCTTGAAGAGCGTTCTTAGTTAACAACGTATAGTCAAGAAACTAAACCTGGGTTCAGGCTTGTAACTAAACCCCCACCAGAGACGCACAGATTGAAAAGCTCTTACTCTCCACGTCCAGCATGATGAAGATCTCTTTGAAGCCAGCAGAGTTGGAAGCATTGCAGATGTACTGGCCAGAGTCCTGCAGCCCCAGGTTGGGGATGACCAGGGAACCATTGAGGATCTTGTGCTGCCAGGGAAGTGGTGCCCGTAGTTTAGACCACTGGATAACGGGAGTTGGGTAACCTAGACAGCGAGACAAGAAACAACAAAATCTTACAATGAAATTCATTCAGTTTGGTTCGAATTCTCTTCTCAGCCCAATATTTGGTTTTAGTTTTAAAGAGAAACTGAACAAATTACCACTAGAATTTTCCAAAATTCTACACAGTTTTAGAATTTAGGAAAGAGAAAGTAGGTGAAGTTTAAACAGCAGATGCAGCAACGCAAACACTTGACTGAGCACGACACCAAGTCAGAGTGGAGGGGGAGGTGACCGTCAACACGGTTGATGTGTAAGTTCTTCAGTCATGATCTGAAGGTAGGGAAGGAAGGAGTAAGGCAGAGGCATAGAGAAAGAGTGGCAGTCCTCTGCCATATTTCAGGGCCTCCTTCGAGGTTTTGGATGTCGGCATCCTTACCTCAGGAGCTTCACAAATCAATTTCTTGCAGAACAACCCTGGTAAAATGTACCAAAGTGTGTGGGACTGGGTGTGGGGGGGGTGTTGTCTTTGTGACATACCAGTGGCTGAGCAGTGAAGTGTGGCCATCCCTCCCACTGTAGCGACACTGGTGGCTTCCTCCACGGTGACCTGTGGTGTGGTGGGAGTCGAGGGCGTCAGGTCCACCAATACCTCCACACGGGATTCGGCTGAGCCCAGCTGGTTGACTGCCTGACATGAATAGGTTCCGGAATCCTCCACTCGGGCAGAAGAAATCTAACCAAATGCAGTAAAAACACTTTACTGTACAGAGGATCTGTCCACAAAGTCCTTTTCACCATGTGTGTGTTTTTTCTGCTGGGCACTGAACAACAGCTGAAATGTGTGGCAGAATGATGATAATTGTATTCAGAAGTTCTTCATTCTATTCAGTATGGGCATTTAACTCTACTTAGATGTCCAGAGGATCGTTGTGATTGTGTATGTGCCTGTGCAACATCTAAAGTAACATCTTAACCCAGCTGGTTCACAGCATGGGTTTCCATATCCATGGATACGGATTGTGCTGTAGAAAAAACACATGGAGACATTGTAGAGCCTGCAGTGACCAAATCATCTCTGACAGATTGTTTCAATCAGGATTCTCGTCCACTCTTATGTAAAAGTCATTTGGGGATTTCCTGTCGATCAGGTATCTTTCAAAATGACAACTTCTCTTCTGTGTGACAGAATCTATTGTGAGCTTCCATTACAATACCAAACTGTGTTACTATTTGTTTGGGTGGTGGGAAGTGTCAGCTGGGTGTCTGATACACATGGAAACCCATCACCGTGAATAAGAATACCTGAATCAGAGGAAAACCTATTGCATAAGCTTGAGAAACCTCACCTTCAGAATGGAATGTCCCATCTGTGATGTCTGTGCCTCCAAAGGCTTTCTCTGTCTGCCTTCAATCCGGTGCCATCTCAACACAGGCTGAGGCTCTGCCATACTTATACATTCTATTGTGATGGAATCCCTCACACCCAGCCTGACTGGCCCTCCGGGGGAGATAGACACAGTGGGAACTCCTAGAGAACAGACCACAAGATTGTTGGATTGACACACAGGAAAGCAACCCACCCACCCACCCACCCAGCCAGCCAGCCAACCAACCAACCACCCAGCCAACCAGCCAGCCAGCCAGCCAGCCAGCCAACCAACCAACCACCCACCCACCCAGCCAGTGAGGACTATATCCTCTGTGTGATGGGAGTCGGGCAAGAATGGGGAGGTGATAGAGCCTTGCGGGAGAGGACACGGGCTGCAAAGTTCTGGATGATCTGCAGCTTATAGAGGGAGGAGTTTTGAGGCCAACAGGCATGTTATGAGTGCGTGGCTGGTTGTTATGAGTGAGAGTATGAGAGTTTGGTGGCCTGTGTGAAAGTAGCAGAGCTGGGCAATGTTATGTAGGTGGGGGAAGGCAGAGCGAGTGATGGCACGGTTGTTGGGTAGAAAGGATACTTGAGGGTCAAACAAGATGCCAAGGTTCCAGACTGGCTTAGTACGATGGAGTGTGTGTCCTTGGATGGACAACATTAATTTGTTGGGAGGAAGTCACACATTCCCCAGTCAGGGTAAGGAAGGCAGGTCAGGGCAGCATTGGATGTGGCAGTGAGTTGGGATGTGACTGGGGCTGGAAAGGTTCCTCTCAGTAATCTGGGACCTCATGGTGAGCGCGGAACTATTTAGCCTGGGGGTGGGGTGGGGGAAGATTACACCCTCTCGAGGTTGGGAGCTTCACTCTCAGGAGGTTAGACATTCGTCGCAGCCCCAGTGCGTCCATCACCTATAACTATAATGTCTATAATTATAACTAAATAACTACAAACTGCATCATTTTACACATCAGGACCACATCCAGGCTGTCAGCAAGTCTGCCACTGAATGGAGTCTCAGGTGAATAAGCAAACAACGATTGTGTGGCTGTCATGATGATGAACAACAGTACACACACATACAGACAGACAGACACACACACACAACCACACATAGACAGACACAGACACACACAGACAGACACTCACACAAACAAGCACACACACACACACATTCTCACTGATACACACACAAACAGATAGATACACACACAGAGACAGATACGCAGACATAGACAGATAAGGACGTGTATGTGGGGTGCGTATGTGTGGGGTGTGTGTTGGAGGGGGGGTTGTGGGGTGTGTGTGTATGTGCGGGGTGGGGGGGGGGGTTTGGGGGTGTATGTGTGGGGGCGGTGTGTGGGAGTATGTGTGAGTAAGGTGTGGTATGTGGGAGGTGTACATATGTGTGGGGTGGTGGTGGTGGGAGGGGGGGTGAATGTATGTGTGTATTAGGGTCCTGCGATATATCGATATATCGCTAAAACCCAATATAATTTTCATATCGGTACGCCGATATAGGCATTTCAAAAATATCGATATATCGAAAAAGTCGATATATCGAGGGAAAAAATCGGAATGCGCGCACACTGAACTACAAGACCCAGAATGCTCATCTCTATACACAATGCACAGACCGAGGTGCAAAGCCGCCATATTGTATTTACAATACTTGAATACAATATACAGGTATGCAAGGGGTGGGGGGGGGGAGAGAGATGACGGCGGCGGGGGGGGGGGAGGGGGGGGGGAGGAGAGAGGGACGGCGGCGGCGGGGGGCGTTGGGGGGAGAGACGGGGTGGATGTGATAATATACAGATAGACAGAGATGGGGGGGATGTGAGAGAGGAGAGAGACACAGAGACACAGAGAGAAAAACACAGAGATGGAGAGAGTGAGTGTGAGAGACACAGAGAAAGATATTTACCTCCTGAGGAGATAGGCCCCGAATGCGCGTGCCACGCGCTCATGCTCAGTACGAAAACCCCGAAAATATCAATATTTCGGTATATCTCGATATGAGCCCATCGATATATCTAAATTTCCATATCGACGGACCCTAGTGTGTACCTTGTACAATCAGAGTCACAGTGCTGTATGCCAGGCCAAAACGGTTGCCGGCCACACACTTGTACTGTCCGTGGCTATTCTGATGAGCGTTGGTGATTGTGATGGTGGTGCCCTCACCGGTGATGTGAACATTGTCTGAAAAACAGGAGGGCAGACCTGAGGCCTCGGGAACATGGTCCATCTCACCAACACCTTCAGCCTCAATCAACGTGTGTTTGGAGCCTGATTTACAGCTGCAGCTAAAACACCAGCTTTCAAATTAAGATTCGATTTTAGACTTTTCTCAAATCCTGCACACTTGTAAATTTTGAGATGTATAATCTTAATTTACATTTCAAGTATCACCTTATCACATCTTTGAGACGTCTCAAAGTACTTCACAGGATATACAGATAAGCCTTGATTAAGGACGCTTCTATTTAGGACGTTTCGATTGAATGAACATAATTTTTTTAACACCTTTTTATCGATATAGGACACTTGGTTTTGTTTTAACAAACAAATTTTTTTTTGCGCATGCGAAGTACATATTTTGAATATTGCAGTTGTTTTTAGCATGTCCTTTTTGTCCATATGCACAGCCCATAGTGTATTCGCGGGTAAATCGTGCTCACACCTGATATAGTGTATCCAAGTGTTTGAACTGGCCAATAGCATGTCGCCACGTCATTGTTTAAAAGCAGCTGATTTTGAAGCGACACCACACCATGTCAGTATTACAGTAATTTCCGAACATTCCCGAGCAACTTCGAGTGATTTACAGCCTCTACCGCGTTTCTACCAAAAGCAGCGGTAATACCGCTAGCAGCCAGAAACCCCACAAAGTCATCACTTTAAATACTAAATTGTAGGTGATAAAGTGCATCGAGTCTGGCAAAAAGGTATGGACGTCGGGAGGGGTTTAGGGCTAGCTAGATCAACAGGGGCTACTATAAAACAGAATAAAGACAATACACTGGCAAGTTCAAGGTGTGTTACAGCTACAGGTGCAAACAGATTATCAAACCATAGGAGTGTATTAAAGTTTGCCAGTATTAAAGTACAATACTTTACATTTACCCCAACTACCCCTTCTTATCTATGTGTGTTTTGTGTGTTATTTAGTGGGTTTAAGGTCCGAAAATTTTGTGAAAAGAACTGATCTCGGGTTATATAATGGGACTGCATGGGAAACTGCGTTTCGATTTAGGACATTTTGATCTGAGAACAGTTTTTCAGGAACGCAAACCCGTCCTAAATAGAGGTTTAGCTGCACTGTAAGAGTAGTGACTTGTATTTTGCAAGGAAATGCAGCAGCCAATTGCACACAGCAGTGTCCCACTAACAGTTGAAGTGACCAATTTTTTTAAAAAAAGGTTATTCCCCCAGAAAGTGATCTGCAAATCACTTCCAAAGTAAACAGAGGCGTGGGGAGTAAGGAAACTTACCAGGGAATCAAACCCAGGTCCTCTTGCTTGTAAGGTGAGCAAACTGTACCAACACGCTATAGTATTCCACTAGTTTTAATGGTTTTACTGAAGGTTTTAAAGACTAAGAAGATTATGGTTTAGAATCCTGAATATTTGCCTGTTGGGGGTTTACCTTGTGGCTGTTGGCTGGGTGTGATCCACTCGATGCGGAGAGGCTGAGCTCCTCCCACAATCTCACATTTCATGGTTACGTTGTGGCCCTGGATGACGGTGACCTCCTGGGGACCAGTGCTTATTATTGGTGACTGTTTCCCTGCAGGACAACAGACAGACGGACAGATACAGACACACTTAGTCACTTACAGACACCAAAACCAACAGTTCAATTATGTGAAGAACTTTATATCCACAAACCAACAACATTTAGCACAGCCAATAAACATCAATAACTGTTTAACATTGACATGTTTGGAGTTCTGTAGCTCAGTGGTTAGAGCACTCGCCTTACAAACGTGCGACCTGTGTTTCGAATCCAGACAGGTCAGGGCGAAACCTTGGGCAAGTTTCTTGACTCCAACATGCCAATAATGCGTCAAAAAAAACCTACAATAAAAATTGGTCATTTCTTTCCACGACTATTTGTGGGACACTACTGTGCGCAATTGGTTGCCACCTTTCGCACACGAAAATATAGTCAATTCACGTTACAGTTTATTCTGTGAAGTGGTTTGAGACGTCTAGAAGATGTGAATGCAAGGATTGCATTCAAAATGAATGCATATCAAAATGCAAGGATTATTATTCTTATTTATTTATTATGTTCACCTACATCCAATCTTCTACATCCAATAGTAAATTGCCAACCTGTGTGGCTGTGGAATAATGCAATGAAACTGGAAACATGGCATGACTGCATTAACACCTTGCTCGCTGGACTTCCCAAGATGCAGATTATTCAGAACTCTGCAGCTCTTGTCTCTCCTGCACTAAACTCCTTGTGCCAAACCTTCTTGCCCAGCTCCACTGATCCCTCAACCCCAGAGGATTGAGTTGATGATCCTCGTCCTCACTTTCAAGGCCCTCCATGGTCTTGCTCCTCCTACATCTGCAACTTACTAACTCTTTACTAACTTGGCAGTTGGGCCTTCAGCCTTGTGCCCTCACTATCTGGAACTCCATCCCGAAGCTCCTCCACCTCGCCCCCATCCCTTGCCTCCTTTGTGGTATATCTCAAGATCTTATAATAATAATACGATAATAATAATAATCCTTGCATTTGATATAGTGGCTTTTCACATCTTATCGACATCTCAAAGTGCTTCACAGAATATACTGTAAAGTGTACTGTAAAGACTGTATATTTGTGAGCGAAATGTGGCAGCCAATTGCGCACAGTCGTGGATTAAAATGACCAATTTTTATTATTGTGTGTTTTTTGGAGGGATTATTATTAGGCGTATGGAGTATGGAAACTTGCCCATGGTTTTGCCCTGATCTGCCTGGATTCGAACACAGGTCTCACGCTTGTAAGGCAAAGCGCTCTAACCACTGTCTTACTCTTCGGTCACCCACCCAACCCCCTTGCCCTATACTCCACAACTCCAACCCACAGCTCTAGGTTGTCCAGGACCATAGAACATGCTCCTGAAGTGAAAGGTGCTGTGTTATAACTTGCATCATCACATTGTTGAGATATCTCAGAGCAATTTGGTTGTTTTTTCAGTGAATATGACCAGATCACAAATCCCTCAAAAACCTCTCTCCACAACTAACAAAAGGATCAAGGGTTGCGGTGTAACAGAGAAGCTGACAGCATGACCAAGGGCAGCCAGAGAGACACAGGCAGCAAATAGTGACAACACTGTGCGGAGCCCACAAACGCCCTCACCCACACACGCCCTCTCCCACACACGCCATCTCCCACACATGCCTTCCCCACACACACCCTCTCCCACACACACCCTCTCCCACACACACACCCTCTCCCACACACACACCCTCTCCCACACACACACCCTCTCCCACACACACGCCCTCTCCCACACACCACGCCATCTCCCACACATGCCTTCCCCACACACACCCTCTCCCACACACACCCTCTCCCACACATGCCATCCCCACACACACCCTCTCCCACACACACCCTCTCCCACACATGCCATCCCCACACACACCCTCTCCCACACACACACCCTCTCCCACACACACCCTCTCCCACACACACCCTCACCCACACACACCCTCTCCCACACACACCCTCACCCACACACGCCCTCTCCCACACACGCCCTCACCCATACGTGACTGAATGGAGCGAGTGGATGACTTACGGGTTGAGCGGGAGGCGACTGACACAGATACAGTCGCTCGCTCCCTCCCCAGTGAGTTCTCAGCCTGACAGCTGTAGTCCCCAGCATCAGCCGCTGTCGCCTGTACAATCCGCAGCCGAGACCCAAACACCTGGAACACACGGCACAATTCACTCACTCGCTCGCTCACATACAACTTTGCCCAAACACACGCCTTCAACTAATTACATGCCCTCGCTCACATACGAACATGCAAACCATTGTGCACAGATACACACTCAGACACACACACACACTCACACAGATAGACAAGACATTCTCAGTTTGGTTTGGAGACTCTTAAGCATGATGATGGATTTCTGTGTGTGCCAGACATCCGGCTGAGTAAAACAAGTGTTGAGTTTAATGCAGTGACTCCCACGACAAACAGGACCCACTGTCACAGCTGGTTACGTACCTGGTGGTTGGCAGTGAGGCTGCCGCCCGCTCGGTGCCAGGTTACTGTGGGCTCAGGCTGTCCCCGTGCCTGGCACATCAGCTCCAGAGACTCTCCTTCAGTGACTGAGGCCGGAGAGGGGTGAACCCGCACCCTGGGGGGGCTGCCATGTGCTGGGAGGAAAGGAAAAGCTACAATGAGGTGAATGGACCCTTTCTACCCTGGGAAGTGAGAGATACTCCGGGCCTTTCCTAATGTCGTGATTAACAAGTAAAAACAGTAGAGCAGATTATTTCTTAGAAGGGGAGGGACTAGTGCTAGCGTTCAGAGAGACTTGGGTGTCCTTGTACACCGGTCTCAAAAGGTTAGTTTGCAGGTTCAGCAAGCAACTCGGAAGGCTAAAGGTATATTGGCGTTCATTATAAAAGGATTAGAATATAAGAGTAGGGAAGTTTTGCTGCAACTGTATAGAGTCCTGGTGAGATCCCACGTAGAATATTGTGTGCAGTTTTGGTCTCCTTATTTAAGAAAGGATGTACTCGCCTTGGAGGGGGTTCAGCGTAGATTCACTGGGTTGGTAGCTAGAATGAGGGATCTGAGTTATGAGGATAGGTTGAGCAATTAAGGCCTATATTCTCTAGAATATAGAAGAATTAGAGGTGTTCTTATAGAAACCTTAAAACCTTATAGAAACCTTTTCTTAAAGATTATTAAGGGGCATGGCAGAGTAGATAGTGGGAGATTGTTTCCCCTGGTTGGAGAAACTATAACCAGGGGGTCAGTCTTAAATTAGGGGTCAGCCCTTTTGCACTGAGTTGAGGAAAAACTTCTTCAATCATAGATTAGTGAATTTATGGAATTCTCTATCCCCAAAGGGTTGTATATGCTCAGTTCTTGAACCTATTCAAGACTGAGATTGATAGATGTATTGTGGATAAAGGGATTAACGGATATGGGGATAAGGCGGGTAGGTAGAGTTAGATTAGAAGATCAGCTATGATCTTACTGAATGGCGGGCAGGCTCGAGGGGCTGAATGGCCTACTCCTCGTCCTAATTCTTACGTTCTTAAGTTCTAACAAGCTCAAGTGTAGGAACAGCAGGAGGCTATTCAGTCCCTCAAGCCTGTTCCGTCATTCATGGCCGATGTGTATCCAATTACCCACCTTTGACCCATTTTCCTTGATCCCCTGACCTAACAAATATCTATCACCCCAGCCAGGAAAATTCCAATAGCCTGACAACCACTGCCTTTTTCCGTGGGGAGACAATTCCAGATTTTCACCAGCCCTTGTGTAGAATAAACATTGCCTGATTGCACGCCTAGCTCTTATTTTAGGATTATGGCCGGCTTGTTCTGGATTTCCCACCAACCAGAGGGGATAGATTCTATCTTCACAATTACAACGGATGGCATTGTCTGTGTGTGATCGGTTACCGCTCGATAGTCCGAAGGTTCGTTAGTCCGAAGTTTCCCTTAATCCCAACCCTAACCGTACTCCTAACCTTTGGACTAATGAACCTTCGGACTATCGCACCAAATGTTCGGATTAACAAACCTTATTTCATTGTCGGTTCGGACTATAGAGCGGTAACCACGGTAACCGCCTCGGGTATAGGAAATTTGTGTGTTCGGACTATCGAGTGACCCCATGTGCTCTGCGTGTGTGTGATCTGTGCATGTGGTTGTGTGTCTGTGGTCTGTGTGTGTATGTGATCTGTGTGTGTGTGGTCTGTGTGTGTGTGGTCTGTGTGTGTGTGTGGTCTGTGATCTGTGTGTGTGTGGTCTGTGTGTGTGTGATCTGTGTGTGTGGTTGTGTGTCTGTGGTCTGTATGTATGTGTGATCTGTGTGTGTGGTCTGTGTGTGTGTGTGGTCTGTTTGTGTGTAGTCTGTGTGTGTGTGTGTGTGTGTGTAGTCTGTGTGTGTGTGTGTGAACTGTGTGTGTGGTCTGTGTGTGAGAAGCTGTGTTAGTATTGCCTGTGCAGTTGCACACTCCTCCCTCTGTACCTGCCCGTGGCTCTAATATTCTCCAAACAAGCCCCCAAACTGATATCACTGATACACTCAGCATCACTGAGTGCCACTGTATAGACAACTCAACATCACAATAGCAACAACAAAATTACACTTATACAATGCCTTTTGTTTGACCACCTTTCCCTCCCATCACTCCGCCAACTCCGCCCCACTCACCACAGAAACCTGACCACAATCCTTGAGGGACGGGATTAGTGACTGTACGTGACTGAATGGAGCGAGTGGATGACTTACGGGTTGAGCGGGAGGCGACTGACACAGACACAGTCGCTCGCTCCCTCCCCAGTGAGTTCTCAGCCTGACAGCTGTAGTCCCCAGCATCAGCCGCTGTCGCCTGTACAATCCGCAGCCGAGACCCAAACACCTGGAACACACGGCACAGAGACTGTCACATGCGCATGTACACACTCACTAACTCACATACTCACACACACCCTCGCTCACAGACACAGCACAGAGAGGGTCACTTACAGGACAGACCCTTGTATCTCTGCTGTTGCAGCCTCTACTGATTGTTTTTTTTCTCCAATCCTCATCTCCCTGACCTTTCCTCATGTTGATGACACTCACTCACCATCTTCTCTAATCTGATTCCCTTTGATGCTTCATATCTTCATTTTGGAAATGTTAATCCACTTTCCTTTACTTTCCAGCCAGAGTTCAAGTCAAAATAGTCATTATAACATTAATACCTCATTCCTGCTGTATCCCAGTGAGTCCCCTCCGTGCTGCACTTTGGCCTGACGGGTCCCAACCTGACTGTTCAGTGCCTTGGGACGTCTTCCCGAGGTGAAAGGCGCTCTATAAATGTCATTTTGTTGTTGTTGTTTCAAGATCGTCCTCACTTTCAAGGCCATTCACTTTCAAGGCCTTTCTACCTCCTATCGCTCCGACCTGATCACTCCCTATCAACCTGCCTGCTCAGTGTGTTCAGCGGCCTCTGACCTGCTCCACGTCCCTACTGACCCGCCCTACCATCGGTGGCCGGGCTTTCAGCCTCTCTGCCCCCACACTCTGGAACTCGCTCCCTCACTTGCCTCCTTCAAGGCCGGTCTCAAGACTCTCCGATCATGCCTCCCAACTCTCTCTCTCCCCTCCCCCCTATTCTGCACCTTGCTCGGGTCCCGACTTGACTGTTCAGCGCCTTGGGACGTCCTCCTGACGTGAAAGACGCTCTATAACTTTAAGTTTGTTGTTGTTGTTGATATCCTCTATAGCACGTCCCCAGGTCTGGCCAAACTGATATTCCCAATACACTGCGCGTCACTGCCTGATGGGTCACACTCACTGTACACAACCAGCATCACAATAATAATAATAATAATCCTGGCGTTTGGTGCAGCGTCCAATCATCACAGTGGGGAGTGTTGGCTACAGTGTGAGGGGATTTACTGTGAACAACAACAACAAAATTGCATTTATACAGCGCCTTTCACGTCGGGAGGACGTCCCAAGGCGCTGAACAGTCAGGTTGGGACCCAGTGAAGTGTAGTGACTGTGTGTATGAAGCGTTTTGTGATGTGTCGAAAATGTCATAAGGTGCTATATCAAATGCAAGATTATTATTATTATTATTATAATATAGGCAAACATGGTGACCAGTTACACATCCCACAAACAGCCACCGAGTGACTGGTTTTATCTTGTGGCTTGTCAGCCACGACACCAGGAGAAACTCCCACCTCCTTTCAAATGCAACAACAACAACAAAATGATATTTGTGTGGTGGAGGAGGTCCCAGCGCCGTGGGATCTTTAACATCTGGCAGGCGCGACCTCGGTTTAACGTTTCAACCAAAGGTTAATCTCACTAACACACCTCAGCACTGCATGGTGGGGGGGCTTGGATCCCACAACTTTCTGACTCGGGGACGAGAGCGCTATTGACTCTGACGATTATATGAATGGCTTTTTCTCCCTGTAATCCTGATTCTGTTGGGACCAGCGTACACAGTGAGTGGGGAGTGTTGGCCGCAGTATGTGGGGAGTGTTGACGCTGTCACAGCTGGTTACGTACCTGGTGGTTGGCAGTGAGGCTGCCGCCCGCTCGGTGCCAGGTTACTGTGGGCTCAGGCTGTCCCCGTGCCTGGCACATCAGCTCCAGAGACTCTCCTTCAGTGACTGAGGCCGAAGAGGGGTGAACCCGCACCCTGGGGGGGCTGCCATGTGCTGGGAGGTGGGAGGGAGAGAGGAAGGTCAGACAAAGAGACCATGTGGTGAGCAACACAAATGCCCAAACCTGGGAGGTGCAGGCGAGGGGTGGGAATGTAGTTGTGAGTGGAGTAAGGATGGGGTGAGGGTAGGTGCGAGATGAGGGTGAGGGCAAGAGTAGGGGTGAGGGCGAGTGTGGGAGTGGGGCAAACGTTGGGAGTCAAAGAGATTTGACAATAATCACTCAGGACACTGGTACCTACCGGTAATGACTGTGACCTCTATACGACCCTCGGAGGAGCCGGCTGAGTTGGAGCCGATGCACAGATAGACCCCACCATGAGCTGCTGCAATGGACGGGATGATTAATGTCCCGATGTCTGTCCGCTCCGTTCTGGCCTGGAAAATAATCCAAACACAAAACAGTTTCCACAGCAGCAAAATCCCAGGTACCAGGTGTTGCCCTGTTTTACAAGAATCTCATTCAGTCCGTCAAGCTTGTTCTCCATTACACCTGATCTGGGCAGTTTCTTCACCTTCTCCCCATATCTGTTAATAAACTTTGACTTCCAGTATCAAACATCCCATCAATGGCCTTTTCGACAACACATTTCACATTTTCACAAACCTCTGTATGAAGAAATGTTTTCTGATTTTACTTCTAATTGTCCCAGCTCGGATTTGAAGCCAATGTTGGCTCTGGCAACCTGTTACATCCAGGCAAACAGCCCATTTTCTACTCTAGCTTTTCAGTTCACGTCCATCATTTTAAACATTTTGACCAGATCACACATGGCTCTAGTATTGATACAAGGGCATGTTCTATTGAGTTAGAAAGCAGTTCTAATAATCATGTTTCCATTTGATTTAGCACCTTATTACACGTTGGGACATTTTAAAACGATTCAGAGAATATACTATAAAGTGGATTCATTTTGTGGGAAAAAAATGAAAGCTGATTGCACACAGTAGGGTCCCACAAACAGTCATAGATTGAGTCACCATTTTTTCTGAAGAGATTATTACTCCCAGAAAGTGATCCGTCAGTCAACTTACCTACTTAGTGCGAGGTAAACAGAGCTGTGTGAAGTAAGGAAACTTCTTAACATTTTGTTTTGCCCGGAAATCAAACCCAGGTTCTCTCACTTGCACGACGAGTGCTCAAAGCACTGAGCTACCGGACTCCACTGTAAGCTGCTCTGCAGGCAGATAGCCACTGTGTGGTCACCAATGCCAAAGGTGTCTAAACTTCAGATATGAGCCACTCAGTTTATTTTACAATATAAAGCTACAATAATAATTCTTGTATTTTATTGTACATCTCAAAGGGCTTCATGAGTAATTCTGTGAAGTGCAGTGATTCCTGACACAGTCATATGAGGGGAAAGGGAAGCCTAGTTTGGCAGACAAGTAGCATTTTCTGACAATAAATGACATTGAATGTTGATTTTCCACTCGTATTAGTGAGACACCTGGCATTGTGGAGTCCTGTGGTTCAGTGGTTAGTGCACTCACCTCACAAGTGAGAGATCTGGGTTTATTTCCTTTCCCTGCAGGGTGAAACAATGGGTAAGTTTCCTCACTCCACACACCTGATAATAATCCCTCAAGAAAAGAATAATTTGGTGACCCAATCCACAACTGTTTATGGGACACTTCTGTGCGCAATTGGCTGCCACAAATACACAGTCAATTCACTTTACAGCACATTGTGTAAAGCGCTTTGAGGCGTCTAGAACATCTAGAAAAGCGCTATATCAAATGCAAAGGATTATTATCATGTCCTCTCGATCTGTGATATTTAGGATGAGCTTCCCCCCAGCAGCCACCAGAGGGAGCTCCTACCGTGTTAGCCAATGGCTCAGTTAGCAAGTCATGTTGAACAACGCTGTGATGTGAAAGGGATGACAAACATAAGAACATAAGAATTAGGAGCAGGAGTAGACCATTCAGCCCTTCAAGCCTGCCCCGCCATTCAACAAGATCATGGCTGATCTTCTTATCTAACTTTGATTACCTGTCCTATCCCCATATCCCCTATTCCCTCTATTTTTCAAAAATCTGTCAGTCTCAGCCTTGAAAATGTTCAAGGGCTGAGCATCTACAGCCTTCTGGGGTAGTGAATTCCATAAATTCACTACCCTCTGAGTGAAGAAATGTTTCCTCAACTCTGTTCTAAAAGGCTGATCCTTAATTTTAAGACTGTGACCCCTGGTTATAGATTCTCCTACCAGGGTAAACAGTCCCTCAGTGCCTACTTTATCCAGCCCTTTAAGAATCTTATATAATAAGATATCTTAAATATACCACATCTACTGGTTCCCCCTTATCCAACTTGCTGGATACATCCTCAAAAAATTCTAAAAGATTAGTCAAGCATGACTTCCCTTTTGTAAAGCCATGTTGACTCTGCCTAATCTTTTTATGGTCTTCAAGCTATCCCATAAATACGTCTTTTATTAAGGACTCAAGAATTTTCCCTACAACTGATGTCAGACTAAATAGTGGAGTTACGTTTGCAATCTTCCAATCAATGGGGATTTTTCCAGTATCCAGAGAATTTTGGAAGATTATAGACAAGCCATCCACTATCTCAGTAGCCACCTCCTTTAAAACTCTAGGATCCGGACCAGGAGATTTATCAGTTTTAAGACCCGACAATTTACCCAGAACCATCTCTTTACTAATATGAATCTCCTTAAATTGTTCGCTAACATTGTCTTCTTGGTTCCCCTCTATTTTTGGTATGTTTCCAGTGTCTTCTACGGTGAAGACTGTAGAAAAATACTTGTTTAATGACTCTGCCATGTCTTTGTCCCCTATTATATATAATTCCTCCGGTCTCTGCCTGTAATGGACCCACATTCACCCTCGATAGCCTTTTCCTCTTTATATATTTATAAAAACTCCTGTAGTCTGTTTTTACGTTCTTTGCTAGTTTGCCCTCATAATCAAGACTGGATATTTAAATTTTGTTGCCTGTTTTGTTTGTTTGCTTTCCAAGTCTCGAAGTCTCAACAATTCCAGACTTGATTTTGCCAATCAAATAGTTGTCGATTGTTAACATAAGAGCTGTTAACATAAAACACTTGACTGAGATGGCGGAGTCACAGATGGCCTGTGTACGTATAAGCGCTGAAGCATTAAGTCAAGGTTGCTCTGGGATGATCTGTGGAGAATGTCCCCAGTCCCTGGCAGTGCACTGAATACAAGGATGAATTAGCAGCAGAATGATTGTGTTGGAAGTATTGGAAGTTACAGTGTTAGAAAAAAAGGGTAAAACAAACAACAAACAACATCAAATAATTCTAATACTTTTGAAATAGAGAAGCTGTCAGCCTGAAAAACGGCCAATTGTGTCGGTTAAATATAACGACGGTGTATTTTTTTTGGCAATTCTAGGCATTTAGGTCCCAGAAACAGTCTGGTTTCACAAGACGTACACTGTAAAGTGAATTGTGAATTTTGTGGGCGAGATGTGGCCGCCAAATGCGCCAGTGTCCCACAAACAGTCGTGGATTGAAGTGACCAATTTATTATTTTTTAAGGGATTATTGCCTCTGGTAAAATGATCCACCAATCAACTAAAAGCTGGTATGCTCGTCACTGCTGATAAACAGAGGCTTGCTGAGTAAGAAAACTGGCCCAACGTTTCGCCCTGACCAGGAATCAAACCCAGTCCTCTCACTATAGTTAGTTCCTGCCAATGGTCAGTGTGTGGGGGGATGGACAGTAAGGGGTTGGGGGGGGTGGGTGGGTGGGGTGGGGCTGGATTTCTGTTTCTGCTCAGTAAACTCTACCCTCAGGTCACTACCTGCAGCTCCCAAATACGCTTCTGTGAAACCTCGTCATTGTGGCCGTTCGTCATGTGAAGGAAACCAAATAAAGTCATAGCCTGGACAGACAGGAGAGAAGAGAGAGATTGATAAGTCATGACGAGAGAGAGAGATAGGAAGAGAGAGGGGAGAGAGAGAGAGAGCGAGAGAGAGAGAGAGAGACATGGTCATGTTCTCGGCTTCTATGCAGCTGGCAAATGGCAGAATTCCTTCCCTTCATCTCTAACCTGCGAGTGTAAGACAGAAAAGCAACAACAGCAACAAACCAGATTCATACGCCTTTTACCTCTGGAGGACGTCCCAAGGAGTTGGACAGTGAAGGGATCACAACAGAGGACAAATATTCCAACATTTCAAGTGAAAAATACATCAGAACTTGAAACTTTTAATTGTGGAAAAATTTACTTAAAGCTCCAAACTTGTGGGTGTGTGCATGTGAGCGGATGTGTGTGTGTGCAGGTGGGTATGGCACGTGATGATGTGTGTGTGCAGGTGGCATGTGTGAGCACATAATAATAATAATCCTTACATTTATGTAGCGCTTTCCATGTCTTATCGACGTCTTAAAGCTTCCATGTATGTGATCATGTGTATTGGAGTATGAGTGCGTGTGTTGGTGTGTGTTTGTGGGAGTGTGTGTGTATGGGGTATGTGTGTGGGTGTGTGTGGGGGGGGAGGCATACGCATGTGTGTGTGTGGGAGTGTATGTGTGGGCGCGTGTGTGTTTTTTCGAGCCCCTCCCGTCCGGTTTCCACCCTGCCCACAGAACAGAGACTGCGCTTGTGAAAGTTACAAATGATGTCCTCTCTATCTGTGATCAGGGCTCCCTCTGCCTCCTGGACCGCTCCGTCGCTTTCAACACAGTCGACCACGCCATCCTCCTCCACCGCCTGTCCTCCGCCATCCACCTCAGTGGGACCGCACTCGCCTGGTTCGAGTCCTACCTCACAAACCGCCAGCAGCAGATCTCCACAAACGGCTTTTCCTCCCGCACTCACCCAGTTACCTGCGGGGTACCCCAGAGATCCATCCTTGGCCACCTGCTCTTCCTCATCTACACGCTCCCACAGACATGGGGCACACTTCCATATGTATGCTGATGACACCCAACTCTATTTCTCCACTTCACTTTGTGACCCCCAGTCCCCTGATGTTTTGTCAGCTGCCTGTCAGACATCAGGAGCTGGATGAGCGCGAACTTCCTGCAGCTGAATGTTGACAAGACAGAGGCCATACTCCTTGGCTCTCGTCAACGTATCCATTCGCACGGCTCTCACTCCTCCACCTTCCCGGCCTGCCCGTAAAACTCACTGAACCTATGCGCAACCTTGATGTCAGGTTGGATTCCCAATTGTCCTTCCTCCCCCACATCCGGTCCGTCACCAGCACTGCCTTCTACCACCTCCGACGGATCGCCCGTCTCTGGCAATACCTCACCCCAAAAGCCGCTGAAACCCTGGCCTTTGTCAACTCTCAGCTGGACTATTGGACTATTAATGTCCTCCTCGCCGGTCTCCCATCCACCACAATCCATAAAATCCAAATCATTCAAAACCCGTATTCATACCCGTGCCAAGCTTCGCTCCCCCATTACTCCAGTACTTGCCAGACTTCACTGGCTCCCTGTCCCTGAGAGGATCGATTTCAAGATCCTCACCCTTGTTTTCAAATCCCTCCACTCCTCTGCACCCCCCTATCTCTCTGATCTCCTCTCTCCCCAATCTAGCACCCGCTACCTTCGCTCCTCTGGATCTGGCCCCCTCCATGTCCCCCATATCCTCCGCTCCACCATCGGCCGCCTTCAGCCACTACCCCCCAAGGCTCTGGAACTCCCTTCCTCACTCCCTTCACCTCGCCCCCTCTCTTCCCAAGTTCAGGTCACAGCTAAAGACCTTTCTCTTCGACCGCGCCTTTGGTCACCTCTCTACCCCTGCCCCTGGCTCGGTGTTGGATCCGTTATTGTGAATCGCTTTGAGACGCCAACCGATGTGGAGGGCGCTATATAAATTGAAGTTGTTGTTGTATGTGTGTGTAGGGGCGTGTTTGTTGGGGGGAAATATGACCTGGGACTGAAATTAGACATGTCTGGTATGTACTAGTCAGATCCCTGGAATGGGGAGGGAGTTAGGATCAGAAAGACTTGTACTGATGGTGTTATCAGTTGAAAGGCAGTAAAGGTGAGGGCGGGACTTGGGGAAAACTCCCCAATCTTTGTGTGTGTGATTTTAATACCATCAACATCTTCTCATCTTTTTCAGCTCACAACTGACCCTCCCACACTCAACACCAGCAATGTTCCGCACTTTCTGCATATTGTGATTTGTTCATTGTTAACCACTTTAGAAATGTTGTCAACGCGAGTCCTGGAGGTCAAGCTCTCATGGAAGTTCAGACAGGATTCTTTTTTATTCCAATCTGGTGAAAGGATTGATTATATCCCTCCTTGACCCACGGCATTTGCTTTTATCAATTTTCTCAAGTAGTTCAGTGACAATAACTATCCTAACTTGGCACCATGATTGCGGAGGAGCCAGACACAGCCTCTGTATATATCTCCCCACTGACGTCTCACTAACATCCCACAGTTAGTGCACAATTGGCTTCTGTGCTGTTCCCTGTTACCGTGTTGCAGATGGAACAATGTGAACGGATCACTACCTTTGTTGGTAATTCTCCTCCCAGTTTCTTCCAGGACAATGTTGGAATGGGATGGCCTCCGGCCCGGCAGAACAGGCGGACAGCTTCTCCCTCATACACATCTATCTTCTGGGGGCTGACCTGAACCTGGGGCAGGTGACCGTTGCCTGCAGAAAGAGAACAAATAACATGTTTGGAAATCCAGCTCACTGTCGTTCTGGCTCAGTAGTAGCGCTCTCTCTCTCTCTCTCTCTCTCTCTCACACACACTCTCTCTCTGGCTTCCGAATCAGAAGGTTGTGGGTTCAAGCCCACATGTCAGGACTTCTAATCAAATGGTCTCAAGAGCGATGAAGAATTTTTGTAATTTTATATTCTAGCGGAATAGACCTTCAATTCCAGGCAGGTCAGGGCGAAACCTTGGGCCTTACTCCACACGCCTAACAATAATCCCTCAAAAAACAAACAATAATAAATTGTTCATTTCTCATAAGGATTATTATTATTAACAGGTTTCTAAAATCTTTTATAGAATCTTTGTTATATGAGAGCCCAGAGTTCTCTACCCTAGCTCGGGCATCACCAGCCTGGGGAGAGGGAGGAGAGATATGCTGAATTAACTGCTCTGCTACCTAATGTCTACTGATTTTGTGCTTTTGTCACGTCGCTAACTGAGGTCATTTAGTTCAATTGATAAAACTCAGCAGAGCTCAATCTAACCTAAACACCATCACTGGTGACACAACACCCCGTACAGACAAACTCAAGTTGAAGAGCGCTACATACTTTGCACGTAGATGATAGTCCTGGCAGTGTGATCCCCAGCACTATTCTGAGCCAGACAGAAATACTCCGCCTCATCCGAGCTTTCCACAGCCGCGATTCGCAGCAACCCACCCTGAACAACTGCGTTTGGTGAGATGACACTCCCTTGGCCGCCTGAAAGAAAGAGGAAGAAGCACCAGAGATAATGGGTCGATGCGGAAACAAAGGAGGTTTCAATTCAACTTACTGCCAACCCCTCCCAGCATCACCCATGATGGTAACATCATAACTAACCAGAGGAGTCACTTACCGGACCATTGCAGAGTTGGAGGTGGGTTGCCGGTGGCGGTGCAGCGTAGTTCTGCCGTCTGTCCCTGTTTGACGGTAAGGATCTGGGGTTCTATCACAGCCACGGGAGCTGATGGGGCTGTAGCTATGACAAGGCAAATAGAATTTGATGAAAAGCCATTTTATTCCACATCACAGTCAGGACCTTTGCAAATCCCTGATTTTACCTGTAAATGTTACATAGCCTCTTGTTCACCAACGCAGAAAACGCTCGTCGATAGAGACCTGCCTCCCGTCGCTGAACTAAAGCACTGTGTACAGAGAGGAACCTGCCCAATACCCTTTGATTCCCAGCACTCAGTCTGTGATGGACTGAGCTCTGTGGGCACAGAACCATATGTTCCCTACATTGGATGGTACATTATTTATTGGTTTGTTGGGTTGAAAGGAATGAGATATAAATGAATGAGAACAATTTTCCATTTTACAGTCAGTGCCACCAATAAGCTCAGGATCCGGCTCATGTATGATTGAAGTCAAACCAAAACGGCTGTCATCTCTACATTGGAGCGACTGTCATCTCTACATTGGAGCGACTGTGTCGATTTTACTTGACAGCGTTGCCTCTGACAGTCACTAATAATGGCATTGGACCAGCTGGCTCCAGAAGGCAGCTGGTCCAATGGTGAGTGTTAACTGTTGTCTCTGGAGAGGTTTTGTGATTTTAACTGTTGGTCACTCCGTCCTGTCCTGTCCTGCACAGACCTTCCCTGTTCAGCAGAGAAGAAAAACACAGCCAGAAAACAATTCCTAAACATGGGATTTCCCCCCACATGGCATCTGAGTGTATTGGTTTAACATCACAAACCTCAGAAGTTTTTCCTTGCATCAAATCCAACATTTCCAGGCCAATTTCACTGGGAGACAAGCAGCCTAGTGAAAGCTTGCACTACATCAAACTCATGATTAGGTATCCTAGAATTTTTCTTATTTATCCCATAAGTAAAATGCATCGCCGGAGCTTCAGGCTTAGGTTTTAACAATACGCAAGCAAAAGCCGATAGGGCTCAAAGAGTAAATAGTGGTCTGATACCGATCCATGTTTGATCCATGTTATCATTGGGTTCCATCGTGGTTTGAACACTTGGATGGGCTGGTCTTAGACTCTTTTAGAAGGCGAAATTGCTGTTGAATCTTAAAGAAGTTAGTTTTTCACTCAAGAGATTCCAGCTCATTATTCATGCAAAGATCATTTCTTGGTTGCAAGACGCAGTGATAAACAGGTGTCTTGTTGAATATGATCTTTAACAAAGAGACATGGTTAAATGTTAGCCTGGACCTTGGGCATGAAGCACTCACATAACCCTTGTGTAAATGGAAATCTGAAGTCAAGGGATAATGTGACGCTTTCATTGACCCAAGAAAAGAGATTGGTGGCAGGAAGAATGTATACGTCAGCAAATATCCAATTGTTTGAGGTAAGATAATTGCAGTGCATTAGTAATATGACAATAATGATTACTCAGTGGTGGTTTTGTTGGTGATTCATGAATGTCTGGCAATGTCCTCACTTCAATTTCTGTTTCAAGTTATCAGAGCAAGGCCAGAATGAGGAAAAACAATAAATTGGATTTACACAGCGCCTTTCACATTGGGAGGATGTCCCAAGGCACTGGACAATCAGGGATTGGACTCGAACTGTGGTTGGGATCAGGAGAAATGGAGGACATGGAGGTTAGGGGTAAGAGGGTGAGCAAAGATGCAGTCAAACAGGCCTTGAAGGAGGGGAGGGAGGGAGGGGTGACGTGAAGGGAATATGGGATGGAGTTTCAAAGGGTGGGAGCAGAGTCACTGAAGACCCAACTGCTGATGGTAGGGCCAGCAGGGTGGGGGATGAGAGCTCGATGAGCGGAGGTACTGGACAGGCTGATATGTGGAGAAATGGAAAGAGAAAACTAAGATGTGGATTTCCTGCTTTACAATCCAACATTGTTTGTTGCAAATGTAAATATATGTGCAAAGCTCATTGAAAGGGCGACTGTCACATTTGAAAAGCCGGCCAGGGCAGTATTCTGGCACTTTGCCACGGAACAGGAATCTGACTTAGGGCACGCAGGAAATCACACCCCAAACTATCAACCAACTGTACCTTGAAAGATGGCAAATAAAAAGAAAAACGCAAGGCGAAAAATTGGATGATTCATAAAGATGAGATGTGATAGCTGGTCATAATTTGGGTAAAGCTAACCTTTCCTTCACTGGTTTAATCCCAACCAAGATTCTGCATCAGTGGGTGATAATTATTACATCAATTCTTCTATGAATCATTACATTTTTCACCCCTTATAATCGAGATTATATTGTGGCCAGTGACTAAAATACCAGTCATAATTTTGAATTTGCCACAAATCCACAATAAAGCAAGTAATAATCAGTTCTGTAAAAAAGAAAACAAGAGATACATGACATGCTGGTCTGATACTGAACAAGATGTATTGATGATTCAGGTCATGCACAGAGTGTATTTGTCAAAAGAAAGATGACAAGACCAATGTCCAGTCCTGCGCTGCATGCAGGTTTACCCATAATTCCGAAAGACGTTACGTGCGGAATAAATTCAACTCAAAAGAGCTCAATGGTTTGATGACCAATGTTGATGCACACACTCCATGTCAAAGCAGACTGCAAGTTAATGTTTCAAGAAGAAAAATGTTTAGACCAGCTCCACTTTCATAGAGAAATTGAGACAATATTTTTCTTTCTAAAACACTGTGTAGTGAGATTGGATATGTCCAGATTTACCTGTTGTGTCAGATCATTCTATCAATTCTGTATAAGAGCTGGTAATTAGTCATTGCTGGAATAAGTATGTATTTTATGAACTCACAGGTTTTGCTGGTACAGCATAAGATGTTGACCTGACTAATTAAATACTTAACAGTTCACTCCAGTGCAAACTCAAATGTTAAACTCAAAAGATATTATTAGTAACCAATAGCTTTTCTGAGGCATTAACAGGCAATCACATCTCAATTAGTGACTCTCCCTGCCTTCCTCTTTATCTATTGTTTGGGTGAGGTTTGTGCAGAATGTGAAACAGTGACTGAGGAATTTTTCTAATTTTTTTTTGTAAATTCATACTGAACAAAACAGAGGATATCTCTCTACAGCGTATGGCCCTGACACAGAGCTAGAACACCCACTTTACTGCTGCAGAGTGCACACCAACATTGGGAGATCTTTTTAAATGGATACTGGGAGAAAAAAAAAGTATAATTAAATGAGAGAAAAAGGAGAGAAAGATTCCAGCAAAATGTGATGCATCAACATGATGCCATGCCCACTTACATAGTCTGTGGCCTTCCAGTGTCTCATATGCCTGATAGCGAACCTGTGCTGTGGCTGTGGAGTTAACATGTCAAATTAAACATCTAGAAAATGAGCATTCACAACAGTATTGAAGGACATACAGAGTCCAAAACAACTGAAAATGAAGGCCATGCAGCCAGATGGAAGAGATGATGATTGTGTATCCTGTACCACATTACCATGTAAATATCCAACATCCGAAAATCCTTACCTGAATTTGTTTTTCTCACACACAACTGAATTTGTTAATATGTCTTTTCACAAACATGCAATTTGGGGTCATTGGAACAGGAGAGCATTCAGTCCCTGGAGTCTTTGCTGCCAGTCTATTAGATCATGACTAATCTGTGTATCAACTCTATTTATCCACCTTTGCTCAGTATCCCTCAATACTCTGACCTAAGAAATATCTATCCACCTCAGTTTTGAAAATGTGAATAGATCCAGAATCCACAGCCTTTGGTGGGAGAGAGGTCCGGATTTCCTCCACCCTTTGTGTTGAATCTCCTGGATATTCTCCGTGATTCATTGCAAGGCAACGTGCAGCACAACATGGAAGTAAAACAATTAGTCTCTATGCAGACTGAAGGTATGGAGTCATGGAAAGCCAAGGTCACATAGTTACTGAACTCAATGATAATAACCACAATGGGAGTTGAGGGAGTGCTTAACTCTGCTCTCTCTGTGAGCGAATCCTGTGGTTTATTTGGAGCAATATAAATCTGTAAGGTTTCTAGAGCAGGAAGCAATGTGTCAAGTAATGTTACAACATCAGCCACTACTTTCATCAGCAAAACTCTTTGTAAGTTTCCACACTTGAGAAACCAAAACATCAGAAGCACTTTACTTGGGAATCAATCAGAGCAGCAAAACTTTCCAATACCAATGAAACCCCCCAACTGGAGGCTTTGACCAAAGTAACAGCCGTCAGCATCAATACAATGAATGGCAATGAATAGAGTTGATTAGATACTAATGATTATGCAGAAAGTGGAACAACTAGTGAAAACATTTGAGATTTTACTAAAGGTTTTGTGTAAGATATTTGGTGAATTATCTTCGAAAATCAAACCAAAGACACCAGGTAAATATAAACACCGGCGTTCCAAAGGCTAGGGCTCCTTAAAGGGCCCACACCCCACTTTTATCTCCACACGCTGTGTTTATAAATGAAGAAGAAAAATTGTACTAAAAATTTAGTACAGTTTACTTCCTTTAAACCCTGAACTCCAAGCTACCATGGCGGGGTGGAGCCCGTGTCCAGGCAACTCAAACTCACAGTCAAAGCTGCAGCTTTGTAGTCATGTGGGCAATGGAATTGCAGTCAGGTCTCACCACTGTGACTCTGCTATTGTGTGCTGGGAGCACTGGGATAGTGCTGGGAGAGCATGTGAATGTGCTGGGACTGTGCTGGGATTGAGCTGGGAGAGCGCTGGGAGTGTGCTGGGAGAGCGCTGGGAGTGTGCTGGGAGAGCGCTGGGAGTGTGCTGGGATTGTGCTGAGAAGCTAAGTACCTGCCCTGAGCAACTGAAACAATAATACATATAAGTGAGGTATGGAGGATCGGGAATGTAATGATATGTGAAAAGAATGCCAACGCACACACATGCTTGTTAGTATATGCAAATGCAAAAGCTTTACTTCTGTATAGAATACAATGACACAGATTACATGGCTTCTTTACTGGTTTCACCATCTACAATGGTGGAAAGAGAGAGAAGTGATTGTAGCTCAATCACATGGTCACTTGAGCACCTGGAATTTCTGCAGTTATGACAACAGCACCATGGAGAATTTTGACCAACAGACACAAAGACTGCTTTGCAATTTTTGAGGTAAACAGTTAATGCACACAGAGAAACTTAACTACAATTCTGGAATAAATATGATTTTAAAGTTATAATTATCTGATGGAAAAGTAGCTGATATCAGATATCAGTGGCTGAAAGGGTAAAACATTGACCACAAACTGTCTGAAATAGTCTCACCATCACCTCCTCAGCATCCGCACGAAATTACCTTCTTAAGAGTGTCTCGCCCCCTCCACCCTCACCACCGCATTATCCCACAGTAACACATCTTAACAATTGGAGCTGGTGTGAGCTATTTTTATTTCTCAGTGAGATGTCTGTCCTTCTGCTTTAAGGGAATTAGGCTAAAGGCCAAGCATAATGATCTCACTGATCACTGGCAATCTTTAATGAACTGACAGGCAATGCTGTCAATGCTGGACTTTAAACCTCCATCTCTAAAATTAGAAAACAAGTGGTCTTACATGTGCCCGTCCAGCCAGTGTGTGGGGAGCTGGGAGTGTGCGGGGGGCGGGGAGCTGGGAGTGTGCGGGGAGCTGGGAGTGTGCGGGGGGCGGGGAGCTGGGAGTGTGCGGGGAGCTGGGAGTGTGCGGGGGGCGGGGAGTGTGCGGGGAGCTGAGAGTGTGCGGGGAGCTGGGAGTGTGCGGGGGGCGGGGAGTGTGCGGGGAGCTGAGAGTGTGCGGGAGCTGGGAGTGTGCGGGGAGCTGGGAGTGTGCGGGGGGCGGGGAGTGTGCGGGGGGGCGGGGAGTGTGCGGGGGGCGGGGAGCTGGGAGTGTGCGGGGGGCTGGGAGTGTGCGGGGAGCTGGGAGTTTGCGGGGAGCTGGGAGTGTGCGGGGGGCGGGGAGCTGGGAGTGTGCGGGGAGCTGGGGGCGGGGAGCTGGGAGTGTGCGGGGGGCGGGGAGTGTGCGGGGGGCGGGGGGTGTGCGGGGAGCTGGGAGTTTGCGGGGGGCGGGGAGCTGGGAGTGTGCGGGGGGCGGGGAGCTGGGAGTGTGCGGGGAGCTGGGGGCGGGGAGCTGGGAGTGTGCGGGGGGCGGGGAGTGTGCGGGGGGCGGGGAGTGTGCGGGGGGCGGGGAGTGTGCGGGGGGCGGGGAGTGTGCGGGGAGCTGGGAGTGTGCGGGGGGCGGGGAGTGTGCGGGGAGCTGGGAGTGTGCGGGGAGCTGGGAGTGTGCGGGGGGCGGGGAGTGTGCGGGGAGCTGGGAGTGTGCGGGGGGCGGGGAGTGTGCGGGGAGCTGGGAGTGTGCGGGGGGCGGGGAGTGTGCGGGGAGCTGGGAGTGTGCGGGGAGCTGGGAGTGTGCGGGGAGCTGGGAGTGTGCGGGGGGCGGGGAGTGTGCGGGGAGCTGGGATTGTGCGGGGGGCGGGGAGTGTGCAGGGGGCGGGGAGTGTGCGGGGAGCTGGGAGTGTGCGGGGAGCTGAGAGTGTGCGGGGAGCTGAGAGTGTGCGGGGAGCTGGGAGTGTGTGGGGAGCTGGGAGTGTGCGGGGGGCGGGGAGTGTGCGGGGAGGTGGGAGTGTGGCGGGGAGCTGGGAGTGTGCGGGGAGCTGGGAGTGTGCGGGGGGCGGGGAGTGTGCGGGGAGCTGGGAGTGTGCGGGGGGCGGGGAGTGTGCGGGGAGGTGGGAGTGTGCTGGGGGGCGGGGAGTGTGCGGGGAGCTGGGAGTGTGCGGGGGGCGGGGGGTGTGCGGGGAGCTGGGAGTGTGCGGGGGGCGGGGAGTGTGCGGGGAGCTGGGAGTGTGCGGGGGGCGGGGAGTGTGCGGGGAGGTGGGAGTGTGCTGGGGGGCGGGGAGTGTGCGGGGAGCTGGGAGTGTGCGGGGGGCGGGGAGTGTGCGGGGAGCTGGGAGTGTGCGGGGGGCGGGGAGTGTGCGGGGAGCTGGGAGTGTGCGGGGGGCGGGGAGTGTGCGGGGAGCTGGGAGTGTGCGGGGGGCGGGGAGTGTGCGGGGAGGTGGGAGTGTGCGGGCGGGGAGTAGGGAGTGTGCGGGGGGCGGGGGGCGGGGAGCTGGGAGTGTGCGGGGGGCGGGGAGTGTGCGGGGAGCTGGGAGTGTGCGGGGGGCGGGGAGTGTGCGGGGAGCTGGGAGTGTGCGGGGGGCGGGGGGTGTGCGGGGAGCTGGGAGTGTGCGGGGGCCGGGGTGTGTGCGGGGGGCTGGGAGTTTGCGGGGGGTGGGGGGCTGGGAATGTGCGGGGGGCGGGGAGTGTGCGGGGGGCGGGGAGCTGGGAGTGTGCGGGGGGCGGGGAGTGTGCGGGAGGCGGGGAGTGTGCGGGGAGCTGGGAGTGTGCGGGGGGCGGGGAGTGTGCGGGAGGCGGGGAGTGTGCGGGGAGCTGGGAGTGTGCGGGGGGCGGGGAGTGTGCGGGGAGCTGGGAGTGTGCGGGGGGCGGGGAGTGTGCGGGGGGCGGGGAGTGTGCGGGGGGCTGGGAATGTGCGGGGGGCGGGGAGTGCGCGGGTGGCGGGGAGTGTGCGGGGGGCGGGGAGTGTGCGGGGGGCGGGGAGTGTGCGGGGAGCTGGGAGTGTGCGGGGGGCGGGGAGTGTGCGGGAGGCGGGGAGTGTGCGGGGAGCTGGGAGTGTGCGGGGGGCGGGGAGTGTGCGGGGAGCTGGGAGTGTGCGGGGGGCGGGGAGTGTGCGGGGGGCGGGGAGTGTGCGGGGAGGTGGGAGTGTGCTGGGGAGCTGGGAGTGTGCGGGGGGCGGGGAGTGTGCGGGGGGCTGGGAGTGTGCGGGGGGTGGGGAGTGTGCGGGTGGCGGGGAGTGTGCGGGGGGCGGGGAGCTGGGAGTGTGCGGGGGGCTGGGAGTGTGCGGGGAGCTGGGAGCTAGGAGAGCGCTGGGAATTGGGTGAGCGCTGGGAGTGTGCTGGGAGCTGGGTGAGCGCTGGGAGAATGCTGAGAGTGTGCTGGGAATGTTCCTTTAGCTGACTGAGGAAACAAGCTCTTAAGTGTATAATAATACAATGTTAATAATAAGCAGTGACACAATTTAAGATGAAATGTTTGAACTCGACATCAAGCACTAATCTGGCAGCAGTTTTATTATCACAGCAGTGACTGCAATCTGATAATGTGTGTAAAATTCTAACCTGTCTGTCGTCTGGAAGAGAAAAACTCACTTCAAATACCCACCATTCAAACTCTCTGCTAAGTCTGTTATTGTCTGGTCCAAGCATGTAATGTTCCTGAACAATAACAAGCGTGTGTTTGATCAGGTATTATCCTGAAACAAATTGCTATATGATAACAATCTCAAATGTGCATTTATTCTCCTTTACTGCTGTTAGATTTCCAGTGAATTCACTTTACAATATATTCTGATGCACATAGAGACGTCTGGAAGACGTGAAAAACAATATATCAAATGCAAGGATTTATTATTACTATTAGTAGTATTTAACCAGGAATAAATCTGTTTAGAGAATTAAAATGCCCAACATTGACAGGTCCAGTTATTGTTGAGTTATGTAACTGAAAGCAGAGAAATTGTTGGGACGTTTTGTGGTCTAACTGGATTATAGGAAGCTTTCAGTGAGGAGTTCTGGCATGTCATATCAAATAGAAATAATCTGATTGATACTGGGTACAGGTTTGAATTATCCTAGTTGAAGCTCATATTCTCAGGAGGTTGATGTGTAAAATATTTTTTGTTCCAACGATTTATTTCAAATTTCAGATCATTCAACCCAGTGCAATGCCAAACACTGATCAAACATCAGGTCATGAATCAGTCACCTTAGAAATATCAGAGCAGATGATTTTACCTTGTATTTTAATGAGGCCTGAACTTAACCCTTATCTAACCACAGCATAAAAAAGTTTGTTAAAACTTCATTCCTAATACATGAGCATTGCAAAACGATGGAAAATAGTTATTATACTATACACTACTAAAATATGTTCCTTATTTCAAACAGACTGATAATCAATACAAGCTGCCTTAAAAGCCTCAGGTAGCCATGCTACTTTGAAAGCAGTAACTGTGGTCTGATGTGTTTTGAAGACTATCCAGCTAAACAATATGAATAAATCCCAAACTGTGAGAACCCAGGTGAGGTCACCTGTCTGAGCAGCGCTGGTGATCATTTGGGGGTAAACAACTATTGACCTGCTGATTCATGACCCCACTTCCTATCTTGGAAGCAAAGACCATATCTAGGGCTTAGCAATCTTCCATCAACAAAACAGCTTCGCTTGCTCACTGGCTCCCTGGCTGTCAGCAGGACACAGTACAATCTCTCACTCGCTCACTGTCTGTCTGCTGGATACTGCTGTACTGTATCTCAGCAATCAAAATATTTTTTTAAATGCTGGGCCACAATTCCAAACTCAACCTCGAGAGCCACAGAAGCAGAAAACTGACTAACAAGCAAACAACAACAAGGGAGAAATAAGAGTAAAGGAAATGCAATGCTAGTGTAAAAAAAGAATAGGGTGGAAGAGAAAATAGGTTAAAAGTGATGACAGGGAAAGAATAGGCAAATCTAGTAACATTTATTTGGGGTTGAAGTACTTCTAGCAAGTTAGGCTTCATTACTGGAATATTAAAGCCATCAAGAGGTTTGAGAAGCCTAGGTTCACATTTGCATCACATCACAAATGCATCACATTTTGTATTTTGTTTATGGTGAAGAATTGGTCAGCTCAGGGACTGGAGTTCCTACAGACCTGCCGTAGCCTTGCGGGTAAACTTTGGACTTTGAGAATTGCATCTTTTATATTCCTATCTCCCTGTGTCCTCAGTGTTCAGAATCTCAGACAGAGTTTTAACTGTCTCTGGTAGAGGTCGTGTATTGAATCTTTGAGAATAAAATGGAAACCAAATTGAATGATGTTCCTTCATTCAGGAATTGGTAACTCAGTGCAGATTTGAGTTTAAAAGCTCCCGGACGAGGTGAGATTTTGGAGTATATTTTTAAATGCTGGAAACTACTGTGATTTATACTATAGTAAGTGTTATAGGTTACGACTGAATGTGATGTGCGAGAGGTCTTACAATGTAAACATTGAATAAAACAAATTAATACTTTTGTAGTGTCTTTCACGTTGGGAGGATATCCCATATTGGAGTCTATTATGAAGCGAGTGACACCCTAATTAGAAAATTTGATGGATATATTGCCTGGAGAAAAGCAATTTAATACTAAGTTTTAAGTTTGTCCTGAATTTTTTTTTCCATTTCACACCAATTACTATGAGAAATGAAATCAATGGTATTGGATTCCTGTGACACCAGGTGTAGGTGAAACTTCATGTTCTATGGGTAGGAGGAGAGAATGTTTTACATGCAGATTTGCTGGAGCCCTTGTCAAGTAAATGTATTCATTTCCGCAGAGGGGATAGAATTCATTCTGTGTACATGTGTATATGTGTACAAGTGTAAAACCATCAGTAGTTAAATAAAACTGATATCAACATTTCCATTTCAGATACATAGTTTTTGTTCAGACAAAAAAATACACAAGGTCAAAGAAAATTATACAACTTTCAAGTTTGTTGTAGTAGCACCAAATACAGTGTGAACCCAGCAGCTTTGTGTCTTTCATATTTAATCCAATACAACTTTGCAAATATGAAGCCTATTCACCATTCATGGCCTTAATATATAGAAATACACAGTTGAGTTAGAAATGAGAACAAACATAAATCTAGCTTTTTTAAAAAATAAACCTGCATTGCTATAAAATGCCTGAGGATATGTACTGTGGGGGAACTGACCGGATTAGGTTTATTCCAGAGTTTTAAAAGGTACAAAAGCTGTCAGTTTAGTGACGATGCTCCATCATTTGGTATTAACGTGTTTCGTACAAATAGTAAGAAACAAAATACATAATTTTAACACATACAGTCCTTTGGCATTATATATATGTATATACTGTACGTGTGTGTGTATAAACATTCTATTTCCTATTTGAAAAAGGATGGAGCAAAGTCAGAACATCCCAATCCATCACTAATCACTCAGTCAATCGCTTACATTTTCTTTCTTAAACCAAATGCCTGAAATAGGCAGGCCAGCTTTCTTAAAAAATTAAATGAACCAACAACAAAAACTGCTCTGATATAGACAAATTTTCAAATGTTTTGAAACATCTCAGAGCCCAGGAGTGGGGGGAGGGGGGTGGTTGGGTGGGGGGAGTTGGTGAAGAGTTGGGTGGGGGGAACTTCTTGGGAGGGAAGGTGAGGGGATGTGGGGGGTAATGTTTACATCAAATGTCAAATAAAAAAGGTTCGTAGCACCAACTAGAGGTACCTCATCACTCACCCCTGCCCTGGGGTTGAATACAGCACAGAGAACAAACCTCACACCATCAGAAACAACATCAAGAACAAGACCAACACCCAACAGGAGAACAGCACGGAGCATGAAGGAAAGAGAAGGAAACCCAGGCAGCCAGGGTGTGTTACTGGCTGAACTGAATCGACTGTATCTTTTTGCCCGAAAAATATTCAGTCAATTCACTATATCATGTGAAGCGCTTTGAGATGTCTGAAAAATGTGATGAGGCGCTATATCAAATGGAAGGATTATTATTATTATATTATTATGGCATCCATGGACTTCCAAATAAGGAGCTGGGGTTTGTTTACAAACTAGTTCAAAAAAAGATAGGACGAGATATTTGTAACATTGACCTTGGTTGGGTTTTTGTCAAAGACACTGTTGGCACAAGAAACATTTGAATCTGAGGAGCCTCCAATGTGATGTATGGAGCAGAGGAAGGTTATCAAGGCACTTTTTGGAACTTTGGGGCATTGTGTTCAGCTGTTCTTTATCTATCCCCAAGGGTTGCTATAAGGCTTTCATTTGCACTGATTTTTTAACGGCATTTTAAGTCGTGCAAACAACTCAATGTCCTTTCAGTGTCCAGAACTCGACAACAACAAATTACATTAGTTTAAAAATAAATGTTTTTGAAGAGATTATTACTGCCAGAAAGCAATCCGACAATCAACTAAAAACCATGTTCCTTCTGACTGCTGGATAAATAGAGGAGGGTGAGGTAAAGATTGCATAACCTTGTATAAGGTTGGAAATTAAACCCAGGTTCTCTTGCTTGTGAGTCGAATGCTCTAACCAGTAAGCTACGGATCTCCAAGTGGAAACTTTACACCAATGTGATATAACTTCTGGAGTGAGAGTAATTGTCAGGAATGCTAAATTGAGAAATCCTGTTAAGAAATAAAACGAATTGGAACCGGTTGTGATGCAACTGTTATTGCACAAAGTGTGTTTGAACACTTGCATGCCATGAGAACCAGAGAACTGGACTTCAGATTGATCTGTTGGGCAGATGTTTGTAAGGAATGTGCGATTGCAACACTCCATCTTATAAACTCTAATTACAGCTTTAAAAGTACCATAAAACACCACTAGCTTCCTTACAGCAAACTATAAATAAAATATATATGTATAGAAAATATCTACAACTTACATTTTGCAAAATAAACAATTAAAATTAGGTAACTCAACTGTTCCTTTTTCTCCAAGTTATCGAACCTAATCGTAATTTTAGCCTCTTCATGCAGAAGCTGGCATGAAAATAGTTTCCGTTGTGATGTTTTACTTTGGGAAAGAGAGTAGTACACAGCTGACAGTAATAATAGATGATTGGCATCAATCGACACCAATAAGAACCTTCAACTTCAATGAGCGTTGCAATCCCAGTCAGATGCCAATATTTAAAATCGAGGTTGCAAACCAATAATTCCTTATCATGCCTGATGCCTCCATTAAATGGTAATTGTGCTATTGTGCACAATTGTGCTATTCCACACTGTGTTTGATTAATGATAAACCTGGCAGGTCAGCAAGCTAAAGACTCACACTGAGCATTTTGAACTGTAACCCAGATAGATCCCGTTGATATCATTAGTAGAAACTGAGATGAGGACATTATGGTAAAGAAAAACATTCAGGGCCGAGAGCAATGAATGGCACTCTTTCTCCATCGGAACCCACCTCCAAGCCCTGAACACAAGCCAAGGAAAGGCATCCCTGCCGAGGAACAAACTTAGGTTGAGACGCTGTGAGACGGGGAATCATTTGTAAAATATTTCAGTGGGGAATTGGCAGCCATTAGTATGGTGACAGATGAATATAAACTTGGAAACTGGGTCAACAAATACCGATAAAAATGGGGGGTGGAGGAAAAAACTCTCTCAGGACTTCAAAGCAAATCTATATCTCACGATGTTTCCTTAAAATCAAATTCTCATGCTAAAAACAAAAACCTAATTTCCATTTTAATGGATGGTTAAAGGACCAATTCTGTTGAGCGAACAAAGACATACAAACTTCAGATGTGTGAGCAACGCTGAGCTGCTGTGGACAACAGAAACACGGAGAGGAGCTGGGATCAGCTATAGCACAGAGAGCAAAGGTCAGGAACTGGAACCACATCAACCATAGCACAGAGAGAGCAAGCAAGGAACTGAGTCAGGGCCAGCAGCCATCAAGGCAAAGTGCAGAACACAGATACAGAACAGGCAGCCAGGAGCCATGCACCATGGGAGAAGAGGGTGATGAGTATTTAATGGTGCAGATCACGAACCTGGTACGTGAAGGACAGCGCTTCCCTCATCCATTGCAAACATATTGGAGCCAGTGCAAACGTAGCCGCCGGCATCCTCGGCTCGCACGTTGCGAATGGTCAAGATTCCGTTGAAGTCGACTGCGGTGTCGGGAAGCTTTCCTCCGAGCTGCCGGGTCCACACCAGGGTGTAAGCTGGAGACTAGAGGCATAACAGCAACATCATCAGGTGAGAACAGGCAGAATATAACAATAATCATCGCATTTTGATATACTGCAGTGCTTTTCACGTCTTCTAGATGTTTCAAAGCGCTTTACAGAATATACTGTAAAGTGAATTGACTGTATACTTTGTAGGCAAAATGCAGCAGCTAATTGCACACAGCAGTGTCCCCACAAACAGTAGTGGATTGAGTGACCAAATTATTATTGTTTAATTTATTGCGGGATTACTATCAAGCATGTGGAGTAGCGAGACTTGGCCAAGGTATAAATATAGAAATCAGACTTACGCTTTACTGTATCAAGTTACAACAACATGCACTTATACAGCACATTCCATGTAGAGTAGCGTCTCACAGAGCGCTTAATAGTGGTGGAGTCTGACTCCGAGCTGGGACGGGGGCGAGGGGGTAGGTGGCTGGAAGTATGGTCAAATAACAAAGTTTCCAGGTGGGACTTGAAAAAGGGGAGAGATTGAGGGAGAATGTTCCAGAGTTTTGGAGTGTATTGGCTCAAAGTGCAGCCTCCATGGATAAGGCAGAGGGGGCAACGGTGAGTGGGAGCTGGTGCCAGTCGAGCAGAGGTTCTGAGTGTTGGATTGGAGAATGAGGAGGTCAGAGAGGTAGGGAGGGATGTGCCAGGGAGTGAGTGGATTTGAACACAAGTGTAAAGATCTTGAAGTCGATCTGTTCAGTGGAGCCTGGCCAGAACTGATGAGATGTGGGTATGGAGTTTGGTTTGGATCAGTTAAACATGAAATCACAGAGGTACTTGCTGGTCTGTGTGACTGAGGGGCAGTATTACTTACCTGACTCTTTGCTGTGCAGATAAAATTGACAGTGACGCCAGGTCTCACTGATTGTATCTTTGGTTCCTCTACATTCACAGTTATGGCCTTGAAAGGGGGGACTATGAACAAAGAGGCAGATATATATCAGAGCATGAACATACAAGGACACACAGTTAGCTCAACAGAAAGGATTTTTTTCTCCAACCAGTCGTTCTCTCCTCTGCAACATTTCCCTGGTATTGGGGGAAGTTGTCAGGGTGACCATTATTCCCTTGAGGATCTGACAAGACTATTCAATGTGGTAGACATTCTGCCTTGTGCTGATTCTTTCTTTACTCAATATCCATGCAAAGGGGAGTGGCTCACCTTTTTATCTCAAAGACAGGAAGGGGAGAATAGGGGAAGTTTATCCAGGGTTTTGCTAGTGGGAGCTCAATAGTTTCCGCTCCATTTATTTAACAGGATTCTTGCAACACTTTTGCAATCTATAAAAACTCCATTTTGAATTCTGGAATAAAGCAAATCTAGAGTGGACTTTATGACTCCTGGGAGATAAAGAACTTTATTTTTTATACAGTTCAGATAATCTTAGCTGCCTCTCCCAAACACTTTCACAATTTCAAAAAGATTTAAGAGTTAAAGATCGGATGATTTAAGATGATCTACACTTAACATAAGTCTTCTGATGCTCTGGGCTCCATCACTTTCAATGTAAAACTCCAGTGTTTTATTCTGAAGTAACTCACCACTAACAACCACTTCAGCCTGGCTTGAATTGGTGGTTTGAGCATTTCGGCAGACGCACAGATAAACTCCAGCATCAGAAGGTTCAATCTCCCGGATCAACAATTCTTCCCCTAAAACATCAAGGGGAAGTTCAATACGACTTGTCACTGACAAATATTCCCCACTCTGGGGCTGAAAATGTACAATAACAGAATTGCAGGATTACCTCGGTTTCTTTGAATCACCCGTCTTGATAAGGGCCGTCCGTCACCTCTTGTCCAGGAGTAATAGTAGGGGGCCTGGCCAGACACCTGACATTTGAGTTGTACTTGGCCTCCACGATGAACTGTCACTCTCTCTGGGACAATACGGATCAGCAAAGGAATACGATCTGACAGAGAGGCAAGAATGAGACAACTCACTCTCACAGATAACCATTTTCAACAAGAGTCAATCCTAAATCACTGCAAAATGTTGTCTGAGGCGTTTACACCTGACCATGGTTACACCGATATCTGACCATGGTTACAGGCAGGTTTGGAGCAGGATTTGATGATAAATCTTCAACGGTGATCATTAAGATATTGAACATTGAATTTTTCACTCTTTAATAGCAATGCTCAGCGTACAGATCATTTGCTGGGAGCTGTAAAGGGGACACTCACTACAAACATTGATGTCAGTTTCTACACCGATATCTGAAAGATTGTTTTCATAGAATCATAGAATGTTACGGCACAGAAGGAGGCCATTCGGCCCATCGAGTCAGTGCCGGCTCTTTGACCGAGCAAGTCACTTTCATTAACCCCAATCACCAGCTTTCTCCCCATAACCCTGCAAACCCGTCTTCCCCAGATACCTATCTAGTTCTCTCTTAAAAGCTGCTATCGAATCGGACCTCACTACCCTTTCAGGCAGATCATTCCAAATTCGAACAACTCGCTGAGTAAAAAAATTTCTTCTAACCTCCCCTCTGCTCCTTTTGGTAGATATCTTAAGACTGTGACCACAGGTCACAGACACACCTACCAGCGGAAACAGCTTTTCCCTATCTAGCGAAACCTTTCATGATCTTGAAGACCTCTATCAGTCCCCGCTTAACCTTCTCTGCTCTAATGGGAAAAGTCCTAACTTCTCCAGCCTGTCCTCATAGCTAACGTTCCCCATTCCTGGTATCATTCTCGTGAATCTCCTCTGCACCCTTTCCATTGTCTTAATGTCCTTCCTGAAGTAAGGTGCCCAGAACTGGACGCAGTACTCCAGCTGAGGCCTAACCAGTGTTTTGTATAGATTAACCATAACCTCCCTACTCTTATACTCTATGCCCTACTAATAAAGCTCAGTACACCAAATGCCTTTTTGCTGCCTTATCTACCTGCCCTGCTACCTTTAATGATTCGCTTACTTGAACACCCAGATCTCTCTGTATGTTCACCCCAAGTTAAGATTGAGCTACCAAACCTATATTGCCTGCTATCATTTTTCCTACCTATGTGTATCACCTCACACATATCCACATTAAAATGCATCTGCCACATGTCAGCCTATTCCACCAATCTGTGTATGTCTGCTTGCAGTTGGTTACAGTCCTCCTCACTATTTACTACCCTACCTAACTTTGTATCATCTGCAAACTTGGAAATAGTGCTCTCTATGCCCAAGTCCAGATCATTAATATATATTAGAAAGAGCAGTGGTCCCAATACCGATCCCTGGGGGACACTGCTACACACCTCCTTCCATTTCGAGAAACACCCATTAACCACCACCCTCTGCTTTCTGTCACTCAGCCAGTTCTTAATCCAAACTGCCACTGTCCCCTTAATACCGTGGGCCTCTCATTTCTTTTATTAATCTCTTATGTGGTATTGTGTCAAAAGCCTTTTTGAAATCCATGTAAATAACGTCCACCGCATTTCCCTCATCAACCCTCGCAGTCGCCTCTTCAAAAAATTCTATTAGATTTGTTAGGCAAGATTTGCCTTTAACAAATCCATGTTGGCTGTCTCTAATTACCTTGTGTTCCTCTAAGTAGAGATTTATTCTGTCCCGGATTATGGTCCCCAGTAGTTTTCCTATTACCAAAGTAAGGCTGACTGGCCTGTAATTTCCGGGTTTGTCTGTCTGCCCCTTTTTGTAGAGGGGGGTAACATTAGCCACTCTCCAGTCTCTTGGCACCACTCCTGTGTCCAATGAAGATTGAAATATAATGGCCAGAGCCTCCACTATTTGAACCCGTATCTCCCACAGCAACCTTGGGTGAAACCCATCTGGTCCTGGTGACTTATCAATTTTGAGCCCAGTCAATCTTCTCAGAACTTCCTCTCTGTCTATAGAAATCTGATCTATTTCCTCTACCCTCTCATCCAATACTGCGGCATTTGGGGCATCCATTTCCGTGGTGAAGACAGATGCAAAGTACTCGTTCAGTACATCAGCCATGCTGTCCAGGCTGGCTTGGTTGTCGCACATTTCCCTTTCGTGGGAATATATCTATTTAGACCTTGAAGATCTCCCATTGCTCATGAGTTGTTTTACCTGCCAGTCTTACTTGCCAGTCCACCAACTCAAGGTCCCTTTTTAGCCCATCAAAATTAGCCCTTTCCTAGTCAAGCATTTTCACCCTTGACTGTACTTTGTCCCTGTTCATGAGTAATCTAAATCTAATAATATTATGGTCACTGTTACCTAGATGCTCCCCCACCGAAACCTGTTCAACCTGACCTATTTCATGCTTCCTTCCTCGTAGGACTAGAGACATACTGCTCAAGAAAATGTTACTGTACACAGTTTATGAATCTTTCTCCTGCTTTGCCCTTAGCGCTGCTATTTTGCCAGTCTATATTGGGATAATTGGAATCCCCTATTGTCACAACTCTGTTCACCTTATATCTATCCGTTTTCTAAAACCCTCAAACATTCTGCTTTCCCTCATTTTCAGGTCACCATTTTCTCCTTCAGGTTGGGAGGGGACGGCATGAAGATGATCAGCAAATCTGTGTGTGAAGACTGTCCTGATTTACTCACTTCCATTTCTACTTCCACAACAACGACTTGTATCCTTCATTGGGTCTTGAAGTTCTTAATAATGGAGCTTGACCACAAGCCAAGAAGTAAACAAGATCATAGAATCATAGAATCTTACGGCACAAAAGGAGGCCATCTAGTCTGTGCCGGATCTTTGAAAAGAGCAATTCCATCCCACTTCCCAGCTCTCTCCCCATAACCGTGCAAACTTGTCCTCCCCAAATGAATGTCTAGCTCTCTTTTAAAAGTTGTTATCGAATTGGCCTCCACCACCTTTTCAGGAAATGCATTCCAGATTCGAACAACTCGCTGAGTGAAAACAATTCTCCTCACCTCCCCTCTGCCTCTGCTTCTTTTAGAAACTATTTTAAATCGGTGACCTCGGGTCACTGATACACCCACCAGTGGAAACAGTTTTTCCCTGTTTACCCTATTGAATCCCCTCATGATCTTGAAAACCTCCATTAGGTCTCCTCATAGCCTTTTCTTCTCCAATGAGAATAAACCTAGCCTCTCTAGCCTTTCCTCATAGCTGAAGTCCCTAATTCCTGGTACCATCCTAGTAAATCTCCTTTGTACCCTTTCCAATGCCTTAACATCCTTCCTAAAGTGGTGACCAGAATTGAACACAGTACTCTAGCTGAGGTCTAACCAAAGTTTCATAGAGGTTAGTCATACCTTCCTGACTTTTGTACTCTATGCCCCTATTTATAAAGCCTAGTATGACTAGCCTAGTCATGTGTGATCTGAAGATCTGGAACTACATCCCAGTCCCTTTGGCTTGCTTCCTCCCTTACATCCTTCAAGGTCGCTCTCAAGACCCTTCTCTTTGATTGTGACTTCTGTTGCCCTCTCAACTCTCTCCCGCCCCTCCCCCCTATCCTGCCCCTTCCCCTTGCACAGTTTCCAATCTGACTGTTTTCTTGGGACGTCCTCCCGACGTGAAAGGCGCTCTATAAATGTAATTTTATTGTTGTTGGAAGATGAGTGTAGTGGGTGATAGCACGTCCACCGAGGGTGACACAGAGGAAATGAGGAATATGCAGGAGGCTGGAGTCAGCTGAGCAAAGGTGCCAGGTATAGGAGTAAGTTGGTTGGAGAGGCCAGGAAGTGGTTTCTATGCAATGTGAGGATCTTGAAATTGATCCGTTTGGCAACAGGGAGCCTGGGGAAGCCTATGGTAATGGGGGCACAGAGTTTGGTGCGAGTGAGGATCTGGGCAAACAGTTAAGAGGAAAGCAATGGATAGGAGTGAGTGAATGAGCAGTGCAAAAGTGGAATTTAATAAAAAATAATCCCTGCATTTGATACAGTGTTATTCAGGTCAGACAAACATCTCATAGAATTTATAAACGCAAAATACTGCAGATGCTGGAAAACTGAAACAAAAATAGAATTTGCTGGGAATACTCAGCAGGTCAGGCAGCATCTATGGAGAAAGGAAAGTGAGTCGGAAAGTGAGCCAATGTTTTCGATTACGATCCTTCATCAGAACCAGGCAATTTCCCAGCCATTTCTATGATTGTGTATTGTGCCAGCCATAAGTGAGGGAATAGATCAATTGCATTAAAAATCTAAGATATTCTCCTCCAACCAGAACAGCAACTTACCAAATGGAAGGCAGCTCTGCCCTGGAAGGCTGGGGTTCCCGGTGTAACCAACAGCACAGCTGCAATAATAATCAAAGTGTTAAATCCTCAGTACAGGGAAATTAGGAAATAATAACAATCCTTGCATTTGATGCAGTGCCTTAGCACATCGTTGGAACGTTTGAAAGTATTTCACAGAATATATTGTAAAGTGAATTGACTGTATATTTTGTGGGCAAAACTGAAGGAACAATGTTTTGTGATGAAAGTTCACTTCAAAGTTTGTCTTTATTTCTAGGAGACCTGGTGGACAACAGATCAAACCAGACTGAGGCATTCAATCTCTGAAGTGAAATGGATCGAAATCATAGGGGATTGGGACTCGAAGGATGATTGAGAATGGTGTTTTCGTGATCTCCTGTTTATGGTCCACCTTAATTTAGTGAGAGGCATAAATACGTGACTCAACTAAAAAAGGCAAATAAACAAACTTGTATTTAAAATCATAATAATCCTTGTATTTGATATTCCACCTTATCACGCATTCGAGACGTCTCAAAGTGCTTCACAGGAATTTGCTGAAGTGGTTTTGACTGTTTTTGGGGTGAAATGCGGCAGCCAATTGTGCACAGTAGCATCCCACGGACAGCCATGAGGTGACTGACCAAATGAATGTTGTGGATGTGTTGGGCAGGTTATCGGGAAGAAGAAACTCCCATCTCTTTTCAAATAGCGCTAAAATACATGGTTTAACAATGCAATGTAAGGCTACAGAGAAAAACATGACACAGGCTTATTGTATGTTACTTAAATCACTTCCTGCATGACTGCACAGCTTCCTGCATACCTGCACTATGATCTTACCGTTCACAGTACTGCCCAGTGTAGCCAGGGGAACAACTGGTACATCGGTACCCACCCGCTCCAGTGCTCTCACACGTGGGAGAAAACCTTGTGGAGAGAGAGAGAGAGAGAGAGAGAGAAGTCAAATACACCCCTCAAAGATTTCCAATTTAAAGTTTTCAATTTGTCCTCATGCTCATCTCTAATTCCCTTCATGCCATGACACCTAATTATCTCTCTAACCTGCTTACTCCCCATTCCACCACCCGCTCAGCTGATTCCGGCCTCCTGCTTATGCCAAGTCCCCTCCGCTCATAGGAAGAAGCCATTCAAACTTTTGGGCCTATTCTGTAATTCTATAAGATCAAGGCTGATCTGTATCCCAACTCCAAATCCCCTGCTTGCCCTTGGCCTATCAAATCCTGACATGAAAGGCTCTCTATAAATGTAATTTTTTTGTTCTTGTTGTATCAAATCCTGTTCACCCCAGGCCTGAAAATTTGAATGGATCCATCATCCACAGCCTTCAACAACCCCAGATCAACGGCCGTGCTTTCAGCTACTATATCCTGAAACATTGGAACTCTCTCCTCAGTCCTTCTGCTTGCTCCCTTCTTCAACCGAGCTTATAGTCACCTCTTCCCTCCCCTGGCTCAGCGTGTTGCTCCATTACTGCTAAGTGCTATGAAACGCTTGTTGTCGTTTATGACCAAATTGTTGTTGTTCATGACCAATTTACAAACACTTTGAATGACTGGGGTCACTGTTGAGGGAAACTGCCAGGCACATAGATTCATAGAATTCATAATTAGGTTATAGTTCCCAGTGCGTCAGTCAAGACCATAACACCAAAAAAATTATAGTCCAACATTTGAAAAAGCTATAGAATACAGTTTAATTATTATATAATATTATATAATAATAAGTTTAATTATTATATAAAATTATAATAATCCTTGCATTTGATATAGTGCCCTATCACATTTTGAAAAGTATCAAGATACTTCATAGAATATGTACACTGTAAATTGACTGTATAATTGTGGATGAAACACTGAAGCCAATTGCGCACAGCAATATCCCACATCCAAACCTCCCTGGATGACGAGGACAATTGGGGTCAAAATAAAGCAAAAAAGGAGGCTTATGATAAGTGTCAGGCCCAGAAAACCGAATTCAACCAATTGGAATATAGGAGAGAACTAAAAAAGTTAGAGGAGCAAAAAGACTGCATGAGAAACAATTATCAGGTAACATTAAAGGGAACCCTAAAGTATTTTACAAACATATTAAGGGTAAAAGATTGGTCAAGTATAGGGTGGGGCCAATTAGGGGCCAAGGAGGAAATCTTATTGTGGAGGCAGAGGGCATGGCTGATGTACTGAATGAGTACTTTGCCTCTGTCTTCACAAGAGAAGAAGATGCAGCCAATGTCACAGTATTGGAGGAAAGTATAGTAGAAATGGATAAGATAAGCATCACCAGAGAGTAAGCACTAAAAAGGTTGACGATGCTCAAGGTAGATAAGTCACTCCGTCTGGATGGAATGCATCCTAGGTTATTAAGGGAAGTACGGGAGCAAATAGCAGAGACTCTGGCCACAATCTTTCAATCTTCCTTGGACACAGGGGTGGTGCCAGAGGACTGGAGGGTTGCTAATGTTACTCCCCTGTATAAAAAGGGGCAGAAGGACAAACCTGGGAACTACAGGCCAGTCAGTCTAACGTCAGTAGTGGGCAAACTTCTAGAGTCCATAATCAGGGACAAGATAGATCTTCACTTAGAAAGATATAGGCTAATAAAGGACAGCCAGCATGGATTTGTTAAAGGCAAATCTTGCCTTACAAATCTGATAGAATTTTTCGATGAGGTAACAGAATGGGTGGACGAGGGGAGCACAGTTGATGTAGTTTACATGGATTTTCAAAAGACATTTGACAAAGTGCTGCATGAGAGGCTTATTAGGAAAGTAGAGGCCCGCGGTGTTAAAGGGACAGTGGCAGCGTGGATCCATAACTGGCTGCGAGACAGAAAGCAGAGAGTTGTGGTGAGCGGCTGTTTTTCAGACTGGAGGGAAGTGTGCAGTGGTGTCCCCCAGGGATCGGTATTGGGACCATTGCTCTTTTTAATATATATCAATGATCTGGATTTGGGTTTAGAGAGTACAGTTTCCAAGTTTGCAGATGATACTAAGTTAGGGAGAATATTAAATAGTGAGGAGGATAGTAGCCATCTGCAAGAGGATATAGATAAAATGGAAAAGTGGGCAGTAGGGTCCAGTGATATATCGATATATCGCTAAAACCCGATAATAGTTTTCATATCGAATCGCCGATATAGGCATTTCAAAAATATCGATATATCGAAAAGTCGAGGTAAAAAATCGGAATGCGCGCATACTGAACTACAAGACCCAGAAGGCTCATCTCTATACACAATGCACAGACCGAGGTGCAAAGCCGCTATATTGTATTCATAGTCCTAGAATACAATACACAGGTATACAAGGGCTGGGGGGTGAGAGAGACGGGTGGGGGGGGAGGGGGGGCGAGAGACGGGGAGAGAGACGGCTGGGGGGGGGGAGAGAGGCGGCTGGGGGGGAGGGGGAGAGAGACGGCTGGGGGGGGGGAGAGGGGGAGACAGCCGGCTGGGGTGGGGGGAGAGAGACGGCTGGGGGGGGGTGGGAGAGAGGGACGGCGGCGGTGGGAGGGAGGTGGGGGGAGAGACGGGGTGGATGTGACAATATAGATTGATAGAGATGGGGGGGATGTGAGAGAGGAGAGAGACACAGAGAAATAAACACAGAGATGGAGAGAGTGAGTGTGAGAGACACAGAGAGAGAAAGATATTTACCTCCTGAGGAGATAGGCCCTGAATGCGTGCGCACCCCGAATGCGCGCGCTGTACGCGCATGCGCAGTTCGAGAAACCCGAAAATATCAATATTTCGGTATATCTCGATATGAGCCCGTCGATATATCTAAATCAGAAAATTTCCTTATCGACGGACCCTAGTGGGCAGACACATGGCAGATGAAGTTTAATACAGAGAAGTGTGAGGTGATTTGGGAGAAAGAAATGATGGGAGGCAATATAGGCTAGATAGTACAATTTTAATGGGGGTGAAGGAACAGAGAGACCTGAGGATTTGTGTTAGCGACTCTTTGAAAGTGGCAGGGCAGGTAGACAAGGCTGTTAAGAAGGCATATGGGATACTAGGCTTTATAAATAGGGGCATAGAGTGCAAAAGTCAGGAAGTGCTGACTAACCTCTATAAGACTTTGGTTAGGCCTCAGCTGGAGTACTGTGTCCAATTCTGGTCACCACACTTTAGGAAGGATATTAAGGCATTGGAAAGGGTACAGGGGAGATTTACTAGGATGGTCCCGGGAATGAGGGACTTCAGCTGCAAGGAAAGGCTGGATAGGCTAGGCTTATTCTCTCTAGAACAAAGAAGATTGAGAAGAGACCTGATAGAGGTTTATAAGATTATGAGAGGTTTCGACAGGGTGAATAGGGAAAGACTGTTTCCACTGGTGGGAGAATCTGTGATTTGTGGTCACAGATTTAAAATAGTTTCAAAACGAAGCAGAGGGGAGCTGAGGAGAATTTTTTTCACTCAGTGGGTTGTTCGAATCTGGAATCCATTGCCTGAAAAGGTGGTGGAGGCCGATTCGAGAACAGCTTTTAAAAGAGAATTAGATCTTTATTTAGGAAGAGCAGGTCTGTTAGGTTATGGGGAGAGAGCTGGGCAGTGGGATTGAGTTGCTCTGTTCAAAGAGCCAGCACAGACTAGATGGGCCGAATGGCCTCCTTTTGTGCCGTAAAATTCTATGATTCCATGAATTTTAAAAGTACATTTGGAAACTAACTGTGAAAAATGCCCAAACCAACAATCTGAGCTACTTTAGCAGTTTATCAACTGTATTAGCTCAGAACAGCAATTATTAAATGACGTTTACAGTTTCTGGTGATTTTATGAGCTCAATAAGATGAGAGCTAGCGGAGAAACAGGATATTTAGCTGGATGAACCTGCTCCACTGATTTACTAGCACAGGCCAGATCAACGTTGAGAATGGTTTCCATTGTTGGCACCTGTTGTTGGAGTATGTACACTTAGTTCAACACCATATCGTTGCCAAATATCTTCCAATTTGTTATGGTCAGTTGGGTGGGTGTCTGATGCATGTGGAAACCCATCACTGTGTTTACGAGTTTCCAAATCGAGCTAAGAAAACCAAGCTGGAAATCCCGGAGATAGACTGCTACAATGGAGCATGCACCTGGAGGGACTCATCCTGATTATGTGATTCCAGAAAGTGTTAGGCGCAGGTTGGCAAGAGACATTTTGAAGACATTTTGTTTACATATGTGATGGGGTCCCCAAGCCTTGGGGCTTGGGGACCCCATCACATATGTAAACAAAATGTCTTCAAACATGTCAGACATTGAACTAATTTAAGTTGTAATATTATTTCTGTGGCCACAAGCATCAGCTAATATGTTCTGTGCCAGCGGTGTCTCACATGACCACATAACTGATATAGCAATTCAAGGTAATTCATTGTAATAACATGAACTGGCTTAACAAGATTATTTTCAGCGCCTTGGGACGTCCTCCCAATGTGAAAGGCACTATATAAGTGTAATCTTGTTGTTGTTGTTGTTAGAGATGAATAATCTCAAACCACTAATGTACGAATACAACCTCAATGTTAATAGATACAGCAACTCAACCTCACCATTGGACCTCACCATTCCAGAAAATTCCCAAATGAAACCATGGAACTTACTGGTTTTGTTGGCTGCTCAGAGGACAGGCACACGGCAGGCAATCCTCTGGGGTCCCCGCTGTAGCGTCTCCATAGTATCCAGCAGCACAACTATCACAGAACTCCCCGGTCGTTCCATGTAAACAGCCCTGAGAGGAACACACACAAGATTCACAGCAACAAGGGAGCCTTCATTCTATGGAACCTGTTCCGCAAGTTAATTAATCACGGTAGAACTTTTAATTTCATCCCCTTTCTCCTAATCTCTAAATACCCTAACAATGTCTGTCTGCCGGCCTTGCCACTCCTTAAAACCTCTCAACTCTTAAGGAATGTAGCCAAAACATACCCAAACATTCATCTGCTTATTATCCAGCGCATTGGGACATCCTCCAACATGAAAGGCGCTTTGTAAATGTAAAACTGTTGGTGTGGACACACACCAAATCTAGTTTAGTATTTGAAGGTGTTGGCCCCACTATTGCAATGTTCTCTCTTAATGTCGCTCCCTCCCTGTTGGCAGCTGCTCTGTCATGTCGTCAAACTTTCTGAATTTACAACCTGAATTTTTTGCCATTTCCATTGCTTGTCTGTCACGTATCCCAGAGGTCCTGCCCACTCACTATCTGAGCATTTATATAGACCTCACATATGGCTGTAATCAGAAGTCCAGCTGTTGAGTCAGCTTTCTTCAACGGAGATATACTACTAATAATTGTTCCATTTGATATATCGCCTTATCACATCTTTGAGATTTTCTAAAGTGTGTCACAAAACAGAAGTCAACAAACAGATGTGGATTGTGTGATTATTATTTCCGAAAAGTGATCTGCCAATGGCTAACAACTAGGATCCTATTTACTGCTAGTTAAACTGATGTGTTTAATAGTGGAGTAAGGAAACTTGCCTAAAGTTTTGCCCGGCCCAGGTATCAAACCCTGGCCAACTCACATGTGAGACTAGTACTCTGACCACTGAGCTACAGGATATTTGAAGACTGTTTCCATGTAGGTCCCTTGAGTTTAATTAAGTGTAAACTGCTTACCGAGCAGACCCGGGTCTCCGGGTGACAAGATTCTGAATGTCCGTTGCACTCACACAGCTCACAGTGTCCGAGATACAGGCCTCCTCCAGTCCTGGTGTAGCCGGGAGCACAGTCCTGGCATAGAAACAACATCTATATTCACAGCTTGATCTCTAATTAGTTATTTCTCTGGTTTCACTGCATAACCTCCACTTCACTCCCTTCCCCCCACCACTCTCCCCAATCCTGACCCTAGCTCGGGTCCGAAACACTGACTGCACAGCACCTTAGCATGTCCTCCCGACATGAAAGGTGCTATACAAATGTAATTTTGTTGTTGTTCTCACCCCTTCCCCTTTTCAAGAGAAACACAAATCAATAATCCTGCCTTATCCCATCACTGGGATGTCTCAAAGTGCTTCACAGAATTTACCGTAAAGTGTAGTGATTGTGGGCTGTATCTTGTGGCCGAAAAGCACTCAGCAGTTTCCCACAAACAGTTATGGACTAAGTGACCAAATTATATAATTGTTGTATTCATACATTCATTCATTTTATGGGGGATTATTATCCCTGGAAAGCGTTACACCAGTCAACTAACAACCATGTTCCTACTTACTGCTGGGTAAACAGAGGCATGAGGAGTAAGGGAACATGCCTGAGGTTTTATCCTTCCCAGGAATCGAACCTAGGTCCTCTCGCTTGCGAAGTGAATGCTCTAATCGCTGAGCTACTTATATAAATGTAATTTTGTTGTTGTTATAATCACCTGACAGGATAAGCCGGTGTAACCAGCTGGACAGCGACATTCCTCCACTTCCTGAGCCTGGAGCTGGCTGGTGTAAGCTGCAACAGCAGTCTCCATGCTCACACCCCCAATACTGGCAGAGATCATGTCTGTGGTGAAGGTGGCTCGGATCAAGATTTCATCCAGGTCAGCGAGGACCATGAGTAGATGCTCCCGTGTGGCCGCCTGACCATCCGGTCGCTTCCACAATTGCTGACAGAGAAACATCAAGAGAAATTAGCCTTCACTTACTGGCTCTGTGCCCTTCACCATCGTCCATCTCCTGACGCCAAAGTGGAATCAAGTTCAAGTAAAGCTTTCAGCCATTGGGCACTTGCTCTGGAACATTTCCCCTCCACCCGCCCTCCCCAAAAATGTCACTCTTTTCATTGGCTCGCTAAATCTTTCAGTCGCTCAGTTAGCAGCAGATTGTAAATTAACACATTTATATGAAGACAGGAATTGTTAGACAATAAAGCACGAAGTTCCATCTAGTCCATCCTGGTCGTCGCATGCTATACTAGGGTAAATGTTGACAGTGATTAATTCTGTCTGGATTAGTCGACAGTGGGAACCTTAGCTCCAAAGTTACCTACTTCTTCCAACCTATATTACACTTGTCATGTCTTAAATTACTCATATACTGTATCCACAATTATTATTTTCTAAAATGAATCCATATAAGTTACATTTGAATGACTTGACATTAACTGCTTCCACCATCTGTCTCCCCAGGCAGTCTGTTCCATAGATCTACCACCTCTCTCTCTCTCTCTTTCACTGAAATAGTGCTGCAGATTAGCTTTGAATTTCCCCGCTTCATTTATACCCCCTGTCATGTCCTCCTTGAGATAATCACCTCGAAACTCAAATCAGACTCGAACATGAAACAATCGGATACAAACCTAACAATCTGATCCTTGGTCAACGCTCCACTGAAAACCTAATTGACTGTTTAACTTCTTATTACCAAGATATTAGTACTAAGTTGTAAGGGAAATATCTATGAAAAGGCCACTCATCCTGACTGTCCTCACACAAATATTCCATAGAAACAGAAAACAATGAACCCTTTATTATTATTATTCTTATTATTATTATTATTTACCTCCTTGAAGATGATCTCAAAGGTCTTGGTCTCCCTGGCCAGCAGATGTTCACGGTGATTAGCCACCAAAGTGATGTCATTGCCCTACAAGGACACAAACAGTCTTGTAATTTTCACATGGGTAACACACGGCGAGTAAATCAACGGTCCTTTAGCTCAGTTAACAGCAGATTGTTTGTTAACCATCAGCTAGTTTGGTTTTATTAAGTGCTACATCTGAAAGAGATATGGAGAGCTCATGATCAAAGGGGCTTTGGTACACTGAACAAATAAAATTGGCAATGAAGAAGCCTTAACAGTGACGGAGCCTGCTGCCAGCCAGGGGTGAGGAAAGAGGTGATCATAAACATGGTCAAATAGGACGTGCTTCAGTTGTGATCTAAAAGAGGGGAAGGGGGGGGGGAGGGGGGGGGGGTGGCAAGGCGCAGGGATTGAGGGAGAGCTCCAAAGCTTTGGGATGTAGTAGCTGCAAGTTGTATTTATTTAGTGCATTTCACTTCGAGAGGAAGTCACAAGGCGTTAATCAATGAATTCCTCGGGATAATGAGGAATTTATCATAAATGACTGTGTGTAGCGAGGAGACATCAGCTCATAACTTACAGTAATCTGTACATCGGAATCTGGCACCGGCAATGCTCGATATCCTGCATTGTATGAGAGCGTGTACTTAAGACGTCCTCCATAGGAAGCCACCTGTGTAACAGAATAGAACACACGCACATAATTACAACAGGTTTATTGTAGATAAACAATACCTCAGATGGTTTACTGATGGTCTGAGAGAGGGGCAGTCACAGGGCAGTTCAGAATATACCGCCAGAGACCCACATCGGTGGACACATAATTACAGAAAACTGATTGATCATTTGTTCAAAAACTCAGAAGTCAGAATATTGATGATTCAAGTACCAAGTCTGGACATCTGTGTGAGGGCAGATCTCGCGTGTGCATGAGGATAGATCTCAGTATGTATGTGTGTATGGGTATATCTCAAGTGTGTGTGAGGGCAATGTCAGTGTATGTGTGTGTGTGTATGTCAGGGCAGATTTCACTCCTCAGGTGGGAAGTCCTCGAATACAGATCCCAACCCACAAAGGACTGGCAGCAGCTGTCAGGAGGTCAATCAAGATTGAGTCAGGAGCTCAATCCTCTCCAGGTCTGGGTCAAATCGGGTCAAAGTAACAACACAAGACAATCTCATCAGGAGATAAAGGTTCCCAGCTTTGCTTTAGCACAAGCAGTGAACAGAAACTACACTTACTTACTGGCCAAAAAGCTAGTCAGTAAAATAATTAATATTTTACTTCAATATTCTATTTCTTTCCTGACATTATGGAAGAGCAAAGTGATTTAGAGTAGAAACAAAGACAGAAGTCAGGGGGAACACTCAGTAGGTCAGGCAGCATCTATGGAGAAAGGAAAGTAAGTCAACATTTCAGTTCCACAAGACTCACTTTCTTTTCTCCATAGATGCTGCCTAACCTGCTGAGTGTTCCCAGCCATTTCTGTTTATGTTTCAGACTTTTGGTATCTGCAGCATTTTGTGTTTTGATTCAGAGTAGACCTCACCTCAGAGAGAATGTCACTTTTAGGACCAATCTTAGTTACACATCTTATCTGCGATCAAAGTGTAACGTATCTAAGAAGATCATTGGGATATTCGTAGAATTATAGAATGATACGGCACAGAAAGAGGCCACTTGGCCCATCGTGTCTGTGCTGGCTATTTTGAATAGAGCTGTCCAAATCAATCCCACTCCCCCAATCTTGGTCCGTAGCCCTGCAAATCTGTCCTCACAAATAATGATCCACTTCTCTTGAAAGTTGTTATTGTATTGGCTTCCAATACCCTTTCAGGCAATGCATTTAAGATCACAACTCACTGCACAAAAAAAATTCTCCACACCTTCTCTCTGCTTCCTTTAACAAGTATTTTAAATCAGTGTCCTCTATGCTTTTTTAATGGCTGTATCTACCTGTCCTGCCACCTTCAAAGATTTACATATATGAACCCCCAGTTCTCTCTGTTCCTTCATCCCCTTTAAGATTCTACCATCAATTTATGCTGCCTCTCTTCATTTTTCCTTCCAAAATGCATCACTTTGCATTTATCCATATTAACCTTCATCTGCCACATGTCCTCCCTAGATGAAAGGTGCTGTATAAATATAATTTTGTTGTTGTTGTCTGCCTATTTTACCAGTCTGTCTACTGCCTCTTGCAGTCGGTTACTATCCTCCTGACTGTTTGCTACTTTTCCTAACTTGCAAACTTGAAAATTGTACTCACTAAAAATCATTTACATAGACCAAAAACAGCAGTGGTCCCAATAACGATCCCTGGGGGACACCACTGTACACTTCCCTCCAGTCAGAAAACCAATCTGTTCACCATCATTCTCTACTTTCTGTCTCCCAACCAGTCTGTATCCATGCTGCCACTGTCCCTTTACTACCGTAGATTGAAATTATCAATTTCTATTATTGTGGTTTTTGGGGGCCTTGGTGCGGGAGAGGTCATGGGCTGCAGAGTTCTGGATGATCTGCAGCCTACAGAGGGAGAAGTTGGGGAGGCCGAGTAGAGTATTGGCATAGTTGAGCCTGGATGTGATAAAGGCATGAATGAGAGTTTCTGCGGCCAGGGGGTTGAGGTAGTGGCGGAGGCTGCTCTGCATTTCTTCTCCCAACAAAAACATAAATGCAATAACTAAACTAGTCCGTTCTATCTCAACTTCTCAACAGCACTTATGAAGAGTTATAAGTAGCAATTAAAATCTGTCAAAGATTTTTTTAATAAGAGTGTGCAATAGCAAGTCAGAGGTGCTTGAGGAACTTGCCAAACTGCTGTGTTTCTGCTCCAGAGATGCACTCTGTGAGCAGAGGCATTCCCCATTTGGGACTCCATGTCAGTATTAAAGAATGATGATTGAAACACGAGAACAAGATGTAGGTACAGTGATTACTGATGTATTAATGTCTCACTTAATATTAAGTTTTGGGGTATAGAATATGTGATACTCTATTTCATCGTTTCAACTTATCCTATATAAATAGTGTATTTGAGTAGGTATCAGTTTTTTCGATATCTTGATGATCAATTTGTAGATTGTTTCCTAATCATCAGGCATGATTTCCTCTAAGTATACAGCCATAATAGTCAGTTAAATAACTAGTCACATTGTTGAATATGTGCAATAATGGACCCTACAAGTAAGTACATGTTGCTGAATTCAGCTTTGAACAGCACTGATTACCTTGTTGCCCAGGTAGTGATGAGGTAGCTTCCAATAGAAATGGTTTTCAGGGAGAAGGCTGAAACCCTTGTAAACCAAAGCATACTGAGATAGGAGAGAAGAGGCAGATAGGAGATGAGCAGAAATAGTCAGATCAAATCATTTTAAAGTTCTTCTTGAGGCTGGCTTCAGAAAACCTTCACTCTGACAAACAAACTGCAGCTAGTAACCAAATAAGCTGCCCTAATATTCAGACATTAGAAAATATTCAGGTGTTTTATTGTGTAGTTAAATTGTAACTTTTAGGAATTGTTATATTTATAACTGAAAAACACAAGGTCATAAGTAGGGTAACTATTAGTACATTATTTTACCTAATCTTAAATATAGGAATCAAGCGTTAGTTAGAATCCGCTACAGAAGCATAACATTCTTACATAAGCACAACTCCTGTTGAAACTAGCTGATTGAAACTGCAATCTGTGCAGTTTACTGATAATGTGCGAGTTACAATGACACCTCTTGTTTTGTCCGATCTATTCCGCTCCTTAGAACTTTGTCTTGGAGAAGTCGTCTATAACTTTAAAGCCAGGCAATAAACAGTGCATCAAATTATTGCAAAAAGTTTCTCTTTATCACTCGTTCATTGACAAAAGAGCACATTTCACATCCGCCCGCCCGCCCCCACCCCACCATGAAACTCATGTGAACTTCACTGAGGCTGAAACTGAATATTTCCCATCTACAAGTCTGAGCTATTGGGTTTCTCATCAAAAGCACCGAATGAAAGATCATCGGCGTTGAGGGTCAACCACCTCAAGGGGAGAGGTTAACAAGATTAGTTTAGAATGAAGAAGGCCCTACAGCAGATCTGATCTCATGCTTCCAGAACAACCAACCTAATATGCTCCCATCACAGTGTGAATCTGCATCTAAAAATGAGTCCTACTGTCTTGGCCTCAACCAGCTGTTAATGACCCGCTGTGTAAAGAAAAACATCTTGCATAATAACATATGGTTGCAAAATAAATCAGTAAACACACAGAAAGCATAAATGCTATTGCAATTTACAATGTTTTGGGTCAGTTTCAAAGCTAACCCTTGGCTAAGCTCAAAGTGGCTCAACTAGTCATCAATGCAATGGTTTTCCGAAGTCATTCACATCCTGAACATGCATAAATATTCCAGCTACACTGAGCTTACTCCATGCTTAAGCCATGTCTACCTTCTCAAAGCCTGCTGCTCTGACGCTCAGCGTAGAGGAAGGAAGAAGGTTTGTTGGTTGTTGAGGTTGTGATGAGGGAACATGTCTATCCCTTCTCCCTTCTGTGTACTTTCAAAGAAAAATATACAGGCAATGGCCATTAGTCACCAACAAAATCGCTCACTCAAAGGAACTGTGGAACATAATATTAACAGCTTCAACAATACAACTTGTCTTTATAGAGTGCCCTCCACACCGAGCGGCATCTCAGAGTTACGGCACAGAAGGAGGCCATTCGGTTGAGTCTGTGCCGGCTGTTTGACCGAGCAAGTCACTTTCATTAACCCCAATCATCAGTTTTCTCCCCATAACCCTGCAAACCCGTCTTCCCCAGATACCTATCTAGTTCTCTCTTAAAAGCTGCTATCGAATCGGACCTCATACCCTTTCAGGCAGATCATTCCAAATTCAAACAACTCGAACAACTCGCTGAGTAAAAAAAAATTCTTCTAACCTCCCCTCTGCTTCTTTTGGTAGATATCTTAAGACTGTGACCATGGGTCACAGACACACCTGGAAACAGTGGAAACAGCTTTTCCCTATCTAGCCTGTCGAAACCTTTCATGATCTTGAAGACCTCTATCAGGTTCCCGCGTAACCTTCTCTGCTCTAATGGGAAAAGTCCTAACTTCTCCAGCCTGTCCTCATAGCTAACGTTCCCCATTCCTGGTATCATTCTCGTGAATCTCCTCTGCACCCTTTCCATTGCCTTAATGTCCTTCCTGAAGTAAGGTGCCCAGAACTGGACGCAGTACTCCAGTTGAGGCCTAACCAGTCAAAGTCAGAGCAGTCAGTATCCAGGCGGCAGGAGGTAGCCCAGTTTGAAGGTAAATCTTTAGATCCTTCCCCACCTCCCCCAACCACTGGGACTTCTACTGGGCTATGGATCTTTGGGAGTTTCAGTATCTTCCTAAGGGCCCAGGTTCCTCTCCTGTCAGAGCTGCTAGTGTCTGCAGTAGTTTTGATTGTCTGGATCTCACAGCCACAGTCAACTTTCACTGAGAGCCCTGTTGTTCTGAGTAGGACAACTCTGGTTTGGGAAGTGTTGGCAATGATGTGAACATATTATTATTATTATTATCTACCTCACATTCCCAACACTAACTCACAGAGCCCCAGACACTCAGGTGCCACCCAAGTTGAGTTGACCCAATTTAATATTCCTCAGCAGATGACCTCTTAGCACTAAGTGTCCCATTTGATACATTTGAGCTACCAAGGTTGTGGCACTGTGAGAGGGTTCCAAAGATTAAAATAAATAAAAGAAATGTCAAAAAATATCTGTTTTTAATATTTTCTAATGCTGCTTCACAAATATAAACGGAACGATTTAATTGACGGTCAATTCCTTTCCCCACAGAGATGGATGCGTACCTGGGTGGCCGAGGGTCTAGCATACTGACCAGAAGAGGAAAACAGAGATGAGGGTTGAGAAGAATGAGAAACTGCGACTCTTGAAGAGGAGGTTAGAGAGTGGAGAGATGTTGTGTGGGAGGCAGAGGGAGCCGGAGGGCCAATGGGACCTGGTCTACCAAGTGTCAGGGAGGAAAGGGACAGATTCTGGGTACTTGCTGGGCTGGGAGTGTGGTTGTCTTGCTGAGAGGTAAAGCCAGTTATTATCGCCCAGATCTCATCATCTATACGTTTCTGCTCTTCCAGATCAGACGAGGACTACAAGAAAGTGAATGAAGAAGTCACCAGTAAACAGCGATACACATTTTGAAAACCATCATTGCCAGAAAAAGTAACAAGTCTCAATAAATAGATAAATAATTTGCTAATAAAATCGCACATGAGAATTCGAAGCTTTTGTCACTTTGAAGAACTGATCATAATAATAATCCTCGTATTTGATCATCCCTTAATTCCTTTTCCTTACAGGATCTCATCACATTCCTAAACGCTAAACTACTTGGAAATGACTGTATAGAGGAAGACAAGACCTTCACTGCCTTTTTAAACTTTGTCAAACCCCAGACCTCAGTAACCCACCAGTGAAACTCTGTGAAATGGAGCTCAGTAGTTCTGTACTTTAATATTAATTGCAGCAGACTTTGTACAGGGCATGCATCCACAAAGTCCTGGCTGCAGAGCAGCTGAAACAAGCTGTCACAGATGTGGTTCCCCTCCTCAATCCATCCATGGCACTGAACATGGTGACGGATCATTATTTGCCATGAAAACGATGACACTCACACAAACATGCACACACATACACACACAGACTGATTCTCTAGATATCCAAATACAGTTAAACTGCTGTACTTAAAAAATTAAGTATTTTTAAGTACAGCAAAAGCCTGTTTATCCGCACTCTCGGGACCTGGTTAAAGCGCCTGCTGGATATTCTGCCGAAAACCCAACATTAAAAAAATGGATTCCAATTTTTTAAATTACATTTTTACAAACATAAAATGTTATATTAATAATAGACTAAATAATCATTTATATGATAATATAATATATAAATAATAATCCCTTTACACACAGCGACCAGGCAGTTCAGAGAGATCTTTAAACTAGTGCAAAAGTTACAAGTCTGAATGACACTGTTCTTATTGGGGGCAGAAGAGACGAAAGCTTGTGTTATTGAGAAAGCAGAGTAAGTGTCGGCCGACGCTGTCACTGTTCAGTTGTTTTATTTATGTAGTTTTTATTTAGCCTGTTTGGGCTCAGTGACTTTTTCACTTGTTTATTTTCACAGCTCTCTCGCGATATGTATAGGGCTTTGGTGAGATCGCACCTAGAGTATTGTGTGCAGTTTTGGTCTCCTTATTTAAAAAAGGATATACTTTTTTTAGAGGGGGTGCAGCGTAGATTCACTAGATTAGTTCCTGGGATGAGGGTACAGACCTATGAGGATAGGTTGAATAAACTAGGGCTGTACTCTCTAGAATACAGAAGAATTAGGGGGGATCTTATTGAAGCATATAAGATTCTTAAAGGGCTAGATAAAGTAGGCACTGAGGGACTGTTTCCCCTGGTAGGGTCACAGTCTTAAAATTAAGGGTCAGCCTTTTAGAACAGAGTTGAGGAAACATTTCTTCACTCAGAGGGTAGTGAATTTATGGAATTCACTACCCCAGAAGGCTGTAGATGCTCAGTCCTTGAACATTTTCAAGGCTGAGACTGATAGATTTTTGAAAAATAGAGGGATTAGGGGATAGGGCAGGTAATCAAAGTTAGGTGAGAAGATCAGCCATGATCTTGTTGAATGGCGGAGCAGGCTCGAAGGGTCGAATGGCCTACTCCTGCTCCTAATTCTTATGTTATGTTCTTATGTTCAAATGATCCAAGGATCGGCATTGAAAGCAAACGTTTCATTTAACTTTTAAAGTTAGATTTGTTTTTAATATGAGACTGAGGTAAGGGGAGGCGCTGAGTGTGTTTCTGATATACACTGCAGCTTCCCAACCTTAAAGGTATTTGTAAAATAAACCAGACATTGCTGAGGATAAAGAAGGATTGGACAGCAGCTCCTGCCTTCGGGAAAGAAAGCCTCGACTCACTCTGGCTTCTGTGTGAGAAGGGAATCCTGTCTTATTAAAGAGGAGAAATTTGATCTTTAATATTTTCAGGAGCCTGGACATTACACAGCCTTGCGATGCCTATATGTTGTGTGTGTGTGTATGTGTGTGTGTGTGTGCACTAACTTGGAACACCGCACTCTGTAAAAAAAACACAGATCGGGCATTGCATGGGTGTGTGTTTTTTTATTAAAATAAAAGCCAAGTCTGTGATATGTATTGATTTGCAAGCCTTTGCTCAGGGTGTGTGTGTGTGTTTTACTGCTTTGTAGCTGCTCTCATTTTCCATCTAAATTCATCAACTCACCCTCCCTCTCTCCCTGCCTCTCTCAAACCTGGAGAGTGTACTGCTGTTCTGAGCTAGGCAGTTTCAGTGACATTTTTAAACCGGGGTCAGGCACCTAGTAGCAGCATTCCAAAATACTGACGCGAAGGGATAGTCGACAACACAAAACACAAACAAAATGCATTTTTCCGAATAAATTCCGAATTTAAAATTGAACAGGGACTTTTTTTTGTGGTGATAGTTATATAGAAGTTACGGTTTATCGGGTCTTGGATAAACGGGCTTAAATAATCATTGTGGAGTCCTGTAGCTCAGTGGTAAGAGCACTCGCCTCACAAGCGAGAGACCTGGGTTTGATTCCCGGGCAGGGCGAAACGTTAGGCAAGTTTCTTCCCTCCATACTTCTGTACTTAGTTGTAAGTAGGAACCCAGCTGTTAGTCGATTGGTGAATCACTTTTCCGAGATAATAACTCTTTCAAAAAAATAATTATAAATTGGTCATTCAATCCTCTATTGTTTGTGGGACATTGCTGTGTGTAATTGGCTGCCGTGTTTCACCCACAAAATAGTCAATTCACTATATAGTATATTCTGTGATAAGGCACTATATCAAATGCAAAGATCATTATTATGTTTCACTTGTTGCACTGGAGGGAAAAAACATAGGGGCAACTGGACTTTGTGGCCACCCTGTACATTCAGAAACAATGCCACCTGTGTTTGATCAGTTCATCTCCACTATAGCTTTTCCTTCCCTTTCTGACAATGGAGTTCTGTAGTTAAGAGATTTAACAGATCAATTTGAGAGATCTAATTGATGATTGTGATATTATGTCCATCGAGGGAAAATTGTCAACAATTCATCCCACAAACTGACACTTTTCAAGGCTACCCACCAGAATCCCTGTATAAATGCTACCAACTCACTCTCTGTTCTCCTCTACTATGGTAGACATACCTTGTGCACAACCACACGTTTTGGGAATTACAAAAATAAATACCAGCTACACATACACACACCATGCACAGTCACATTGTTAGTTTTTAGTCAAAAAGCGAAAACTAAGCTGAAAATACAGTAATCCAATTTACTGATGCTGAGATACATCTATGTTGCATTTATAAACCACTGGTCAGGAATTCAAGGTTAAATCTAACCAGCGCTTTGCTAGCACCATCTCTCATCACTAATCATGCGACACACAACACCATGCTGCACATCACTACCTGTGAGGAGCGTTTAGACCTAGCATGAGATGAAGAAGAATCGAGGATCTGCCAGATGATGGCATCCTTCCTCAGCTGCACCTCAGTCAGAGAGGGGTCTTTCTGATAAACGTAATGTTACACGTTACACGATTACAAAGGTGTCTTGGCATACAGAGATCCTCAACTCAAATCCACGACACAAACAAACACATGCCAGGAATTAGCACCCAAATCTGGCAAATGTAGTCTAGTCTATCCAGCGATTAAATTACGTTTGGGGAATTATTAGTTTGCATTGTCGCAGTCCAGGAAAACATATTCTCTGTTGTACATCAATATGCAATTAAATTCCAACACAATACAAAATCAACTCAGTTATTTGTCTTGTTATATTTCCATTCTATAAATAATATAATAAATAATAATATTATATAGTAGAAGCCTGTTTATCCATGACTCAATGCACCGGCACTTCCGTATAACCGGCTCGCCAAAAAAAAAGTCCCCATTCGATAAATCGGAACTTATCCGGAATAATAGCGGTGGAGTATTTGTAAATGCATAAATAATAACATAACAACAGAATATTGTATTGGTACTTATTGTTAAAACTACTCTCTTGTGCTTCTCACCTTTGCTGGTAGATGCTGCGCTTGAAGCCATGATGCTGCGGTTGAGGTTTATAGTCCAGCGATTCTTTTTAAAATGGAGGATGCCAAGTGGGTGAAAAAAACGGAGCGCGACTTTAAAGCGCGACCAATGGCAAGCCGATAACGCTAGCCAATAACCCACTGTCGCGCAGGTGCAGTATTTCGGTTTGCCACTAGTAGAGTCTAGAACTTCGGCTTGCCGCTAGTAAAGTCGCGCGACTTTAAAATCGCTGCTGTTTTTTTCACCCGCTTGGCGTCCTCCATTTAAAAGAATCGCTGAACTGTAAACCTCAATCAGTAAAGGTGAGAAGCGCAAGAGAGTAGTTTAAACAATAAGTACCAATACAATATTCTGTTATTATTTAGTCTGGTGTGTATGGTGTATGTTAAAAGAACTGTAATGTTTTTGTGGTGGGTTTTTGGCCGTGGGCCGCCCGAGTATCCGGCAGGCGCTTTAACCGGCATTGGCCAGGGCCCGCGGGGGCCGGATAAATGGGCTTCTACTGTATATATTTCCAGTCTCTTTGAAATCAAGAGAAAAGTAACTATTAAATGGAGTGTACTGGTCAGGATTGTGTAAGTCTGTGAACAAACACCATTTAATCAGAAACCTGGCCACCAGTATTGTAAACAATTGTTACTCTGTAGCAATTTCTCTAGGGACAGACAACTTGCATTTAATATTTACACAGTGCCCTTAAAGTAGAGTAGCATCTCAGACTTCTTGACAGGGGTAGAGTCAGGGGATGGGGAGGTGACTGTAGGAGGCACGACCTGACGATGGGGAAAGAGGGGACAAGGTTGAAGGTTTCATGGAGAGTGTTCCTGAGTTTCGGGAGGTAATTATGTAAAGTGCAGCTGCCAATGGTGTAATGGAAGGGCATGGGAGACAAGGAGAACAGATAACTGGCATAACAAAATGTAAATCTATCGGATCTATAAAGTAAACATGACTTTCACAGGGAAGTTTGGAAAGCCAAACAGGAGGAAGGAGTTGAAATAGAAATTTAGATTTTTAAATCACGATGACATTGAGGGCTTTTATGATTGCAATGAATATTCAGAAAGTTAGAGGAAGGATAAGGACACTCACTGTCAACCTGAACAAAAAGGTAAAACAAAACCTGCTGGGAACTAGTTATAACTTTCAAACATAAAGAAAAGCTGTTAAAATAAAAACAGAAAACTCGAAATGTTTAGAAACTTCTTAACGTCGATGAGGAAAAAAACAAGGAGCAAACCGATGTTCCAAAGCTGATTTCCTTTAGTCCCAGGTTATGAAGCAAAACATCCCCTGTTCCCAAAGAGATGTTATTCAGTAAAATACAAGCTGCAACTTTGCATCACACTCTACAAACAAGCCTGAACCTACAGCTCACAAACAGCACACCTCAGAATCAAGTGTCATCCACACAGGACATTTCCATCACAGAAACTACACAGCACACTCTACCTGCTGGCCACGCCTTATACGAGCAAAAAATTGTTCTATCTGAGAGAGGGGAGTAAAGGAGAGTCATGTTAACCTGCAGTTAATGGATCAAAGAATCACCAACTCCTTTAACACTTGAAAGCCTTGAATGGATGCATAAAATTGAGCAGCAATGATTTACGAGTGCAGGATATGTATTTGAACACTTAAATATAAATGGTACACTTACACCTGAGTGAGAAATCAAAATACAGTAAAAGCCGTTCATCCGGCACCCGCGGGGCCTGGCCAATGCCGGGTAAACAACATGCCGGTTATTTGGTCGGATCCGACGCCAAAAAACAACACAAAAAAAATTAACTTATTTTAACACATACCATATTAATAATAGACTAAATAATAACAGATAATAGTAGACCTTTATTATTCACCTAAAAATCACCTTTGCTGGTAAATGCCTGGTTTGAAACCATGATGCTGGGATAGAGGTGTAGAGTGTATCGATAACTTCTGCAATGGCGGATGCCATGCGAGGGAGAAAAATGGCAGTGTGACTAAGGCTCCACTAGCGGGAAGCCAAAATACCTATACAGTACTTTTGTGCGACAATCGATTCATTAAATGTGACACCGCGATTGTGCCGGAAAACATCCAGTTATACGGAAGTTCCGGTTGATCGAATCATGGATAAATGGGCTTTTGCTGCATTTGTAAGCCTTTAACTTATGAAACTCAGCCCAAAAATAGGATTTTATTGCTGTGAGCATAGAACATGCTCATCTTACAATCATCAATTCTTGCCACTTTAACCAAACATGTGTTCTATACTTAGTTTTACATTTTCAATAATCTGAGGCCAACATTCACCCTCAACTACTATTAGAAGATACAACAACTTGCCAGGACCCAAACAAGTCCTTGCAGTTCATTTCCCAGCCATCACTAATTTGATAAATAGTTCAACTGCAAAAATGGATTTCAGTCTTACCAACTGGAATTCAACATGGAATAAATCTCAGACTATCTGTGTTGAAATAAAAAACAGAAATCTGTAAAAGGTTTCACCACCTCTGGACGTCAGTTAACAAGAAAAGCTGGGAGATGTTTAGCTTCTTTCCCTCACTGGATATTCTAGCCAGATTTCTCCCATTCCCTTGAAAAAATCTAGGTTTGCATAGATTTTAAGATTACAAGTTCCACATTACTTTGCAAATGTTATTGGAAAGCACTGAGATGCTCTACTTCTAAATGGTAAATAGCTGCTCACCCAGTTCATCTTTCACAAACTGACAACTGGGAGATTTCTGCCCAGCACTGTGGAATAATACACATTGCAGCAACATCAACATCATTTGTTGCGATAAAAATGCAAACATTGGTCAAAAAGCAAACTCTGCATCGTGAGGACTGTACATGTTACTGTATATCATTGAGCAGTTTACGCATGTGCGTTAGAACCAGGAATGTTGACTTTGCAACAAATAACTGATCTTAAGGTACCACAGACTGGAACATGTTCTTCAAACAGCTCTTCAGAATTATTCAATTTTAAAAGAGTGAAAAGAAAAAAATAAGTGACTTTGGTCAAATGCTGGTAAATCTAGAGGCTATGATGAACGGCTGTCAGCCCTGACTCACTGGGACATACCTTGTCTCCCCGATAGGGCTCTGGGAGTTGCCAGAAGTACGACTCTGGGCCAAAGTGCCCGAATGACAGCAGCGGTTCTCCGTTTGTTATCTCCACCGTGAAGCCTGAGGTGATCTTGGTGGTGCGTTGGCGGTTCACAAGAGCAAAGTTTTGGAAGTTGCTCGGTGGGAGGAAAGGAGTCACGACCTAGAGTAGCAACAGTCAGCGTAATTTTAGCAAAATACAGAGAAATCAGGCAACAAAGCCCAAATGGCCCTGCATCAAACCACGTCACAGGTGTTGCCTGCACAGCAGGAGAGCTTTCAGCCAATCGGCCCCCAACCACTGGAATTCCATCCCGCAATCCCTTCGCCTTGTCCCCTCCTTCAAATGCTTCAAATCCCATTCAGGATCCTCCTCCTCAACTATCCTATCGCCCTCTCCTTTTCCTCCATCCTCCCCGATCCCACCCTTGCAAATCAGCATAATTCGACTGAACAGGAAAATTCCTTCTGTACTTATACCTCAACTCTTGGGAGGTCCACTTGAAGTTTGAAGTACTCGCCCACTCACAGTGTAAACCCAGGAACTACTGACACTTTTGTGGAAAACAATCTTTCTTGAGTCAGGCAAACATAAGACCAACCAAGCAATACAGAGGCAAGAATAACTGGGTTTGTCAGGTTTCTATGATCATGGCTGGGAATGGAGACCTATCCTTCCACAAATAGAGCAGTTCCCACTCTCTGGGTTGATTCCTGGATAATCTGAAGCCTGTGTTTACCAGGCAGAGGGAACATACTAAATAATAATAAGAACAAGAACAAGTAGAAGAGAGACAGTTGGAGAAGATGACAGAGAACAGCTGGTGCCTGTGTGTGAAGGTTATTTGTAGATGCGAGCGAGTACCTTGTTGGGAGATAGTAAAGCCATGTGAGGACAGGATAATGGTATGTAAACTTTGATATGGGTAAAGATTTGGGAACCAAAGTTTTGAGGGTGTGAATGAGGGTTTCAGCAACATGGATGTGATATATGGACAGAGGCAGGCGATGCTTTGGCCAGGGTGTGAGGAAGAAGGTGAGATGAAGATTGCACTGCAGATTTAAGTTGCACACTGGTTCAGTGAGTTTGAGAGAAAGGCCTGGAAGGTTGAGGGAATTGGAATCATAAGCAAACAACCACAAAGTGCATTTATATGAAGCCCTTTACATGGTGAGGCATCTCAAAGCGCTTAACATACCGTATCCCTGTAGTAGGTGGAGCTCCTGCACTGCTGTGTGATACCCATACAGAAACAGTGGAGGCAGCCATCTCTGTTTCCAGCATTAAGGAAGAAGAAACCAGATCTGCAAGTGTTACAGTTCCGTCCTTCAACATTAGGCTGGAATGAGAATAATTTATTTTAGATCTCTGTAATTTAACTCAGCATAATTGAAACTTGTATACCTGCCAAGGCAATTTGTATTTGATCAGTTCAATGTATTTTGTAGGACTACCCACTTTGCCTTTTAAGGGCTGCCTGTCACACCTCTGAATGATCAGACCTGGATCACCCGATCTCAAGGTTCAGCCAATCTCGCTGAGCAACACACTATTGAAGATGTATTGCGGAAGAGTTGTGTTTGCTAACAAAATACACAATCACTATACTATAGCACAAGGTATAGAAATGTGCTAAGACATTCTTCTGAAATGAAAGGTGTTAGTTCAAGTGTTAAGGATTATTAACATCATTAATAGTTGATGGGCCTAGTAGTGTGAGTCTCTGTCGCATTCTGCTATCATTTATGTGGATGGAGTGGGGGGTGAGGTGGGGAAAAGGACAGGAGAAAATTGGCTCCTTCTTTTGCCTGGCGGCTTCCTATCCCTATTTAGCACTGGGAAGATAAGGAGCTTAGTCACATGAGTACTAGATATTGGGCTGGCAGTTTTAAGTATTATGGGTTGGGCTTGAATCAGGGTGAGTCCTTGTGGCTGATCCGAAAGGAAATTTCTTAAACCATCACATCCTCAGAGAGGCCGAAGAACAGTCTCCGTAAATGCTTGGTGGGCTGAGCAGATTGTGGAATACAATTTTTGGATCACATTGAACATAGCAATTGCTGGAGGTAAAAAGACCAAGGTCCATCTCGTCCGCCTTCTACCATAGTCGCAATTAATGGAGATGTTGATGATAATTAATTCTGTCTGGATTAGTCTACAACACAATGGAAAGCTTTGGGAACCAGAGCCAAAATTTCCTGCTTCTTCCAACCCATTCTATGTCATGACTCAAATTACTCATATATTGGATACCAAAATATTATTTTCTAATAGAAATCTATCTAAGTTGTAGTTAAATGAATCTGATGGTATAGAGTTTGCAATCTCTGGGGAGTGGGTTTATGGTTACCTTGCATTGGCAGATCCCAGTGCCATCACAGTGTTCGCTAGCACTTCCCCTCCGGTCACAGGTACAGCCAGCTGGAACACACAGTAACAAAGTTAATTTGCTGGTTTCACTGATGTATCCACGAAGATTTAATGTGAACAATGACCCTTGCAATATACGTCCTCATCAAACATTCCAAAATAAATAATTTACAAAATTTGATCAGCAGATTGCTTGTGACCCAGCCCCAGTGTCATGTTTCTCCGAATGAAGAAGGCGAGCTGCTGCACCAACACAACGCAGTGAGGTATCACTGTCACAAGTAACTGGCTCGGTTTGAATTCCATCCTCAAGTCAATTCCATTTCACAGTTTTTTCCCTTCTCAAATGTCACATCCCATAACAGACATTCCTGGCTGTCAGTGGCAGTGGCTGTCGGTGGCACTGGCTGTCGGTGGCAGTGGCTGTCAGTGGCAGTGGCTGTCGGTGGCACTGGCTGTCAGTGGCAGTGGCTGTCAGTGGCAGTGGCTGTCGGTGGCAGTGGCTGTCGGTGGCACTGGCTGTCGGTGGCAGTGGCTGTCGGTGGCACTGGCTGTCGGTGGCAGTGGCTGTCAGTGGCAGTGGCTGTCGGTAGCACTGGCTGTCAGTGGCAGTGGCTGTCAGTGGCAGTGGCTGTCGGTGGCACTGGCTGTCAGTGGCAGTGGCTGTCAGTGGCAGTGGCTGTCGGTGGCAGTGCCTGTCGGTGGCAGTGGCTGTCGGTGGCACTGGCTGTCGGTGGAAGACTAACATTTGGACTAACATTTAACTTTCTGAGAATCTCAACCTACTGATGGTGCCACAACACAGGAAGCTTTTGTATTTGGACTTCCTAACACACCTTGGTTCTGGAAAATAGGAGCAATATAGGGTCCAAAACCCACACCCACACCTCTCAGGGGTCAGCAATGAAGAGTTCAAAGAGAATAAGGAGCAGTAAAACTTTCTCACCTAGATATCATGCATTGATTTTAGACACAATGGGGGAGGGCGTCTGATAAAATATAAAGGACAATGATCCCAACAGATTGAAGCAAACAAACAGAATTCCACCCATTATGCCAGCCCATGGTGAAAGTGAAGCCAAATGAAGGTGAAGCCAAGGTAAGCCAAAACTTACCTTGCGTGCAAGGTTGTCCATAGATGGGATTTCCAGTGTAGCCTGGAGCACATCTGAAACAAACAGTGCCAACATGGGTTAGAAAACAATATAATACTATCCATCACATTGATACTGATCAGTTCCTGGATGCTGTCTGTTTGCAGATGATTTTCATGCTCACTTATTTAGTTTGTGCTGGAAAGTTGACTCTTAACTACCCGATTATATTAAAACTGTAAATAGTGCAGCAAATAGATGGGCAAGTCCAATTAGCTAGTAATGTTATAAATAATGAAACCACAGGTTCAATAAGACCGTTCATTTTCGTGGCTCTTCAAAGGTTTGTGTTTTGAACCTCACTTTCTCATCTGTATAAATGGTAATTGTTATTCCATTGGCGGAACGTTCGGATGGGCGGACATATTTCACTGCAATCGTAGGTCTCCTATCTGCTTTGAGTCCTCCTGCTGATGCTGGGTCCAACATAAAGCGTTTTCTTTTATATATTGAAAAAAAATGAATTTTCCTGGAATATAGCTACTCACTGTTCCCTCCCCTCCTAATTTGAGTTTAAAAATCTTGCATTTGGACAGACGTTTTGCATTTTTTTTAAAAGATAATTAAAGCTAATAATAACCATTTTTAAAGTTGAAAAATATTAAAATCCAACAGATTCCGGATGATCATTAACTGGTTACAAGCCACTGTGAGAACTAACTGACAGATTTTAAAGAAGGATTTGTTGTGGCTGTTCGAATCCAGACCTAAAGATTATACTGGACAGATTAGGCTACAGTTAATATTATTGCTAACAGTTGTCTTTATAAACAATGAACAAATCAATAGAACACCTCAGCTTGAAATCAGGGGAAGGCACCAACTGAAAAGAACTAAAGATGAAGACACACAAGACACAATGAGCATCACCCACCAGCACCAACACAGATTCAAGTCAATAAGTAGTAAAAGGAACAGAGGCTCAGGGCGGCTCACTTGATAAGAAAAGCATAAAAAACCCAGTTTACAGTGGCTGAGCACAAAGTTATTGAAATTCAAATCAAATTTAAAATAAACCTCAGATTAAATGAATGCCAGCTGTTACAGCCCAAGCCTGACAGAGAATGAGAATCCAGATCTGAGGAACTTTGGCTTAGCATCAATCCTCTGAGCTTTTGTCCATCAATACCATGTTCTACACCATGTACAGAACATTCCTTCTCCTCCAGAAGATAAATATGTAAAGGATATCACCTGACTGGATAGTTATCCAGGCATGCATCATTATCAGAGGATCCTGCATTCCTTTAGCTTGTGGCAAGAACATGGCACTGCTATGTGTCAGCAGCCAATTCACATTTCGAAAAATACTGTTTACTTCCTTTGGATTTAAATAAATCTATAGTCAAACATAAAGACTAATGGTAATCTGGAATTCTCTCCCTCAAAAAACTGTTGGGGATGTTAGATCAAATTAAATTTGCAAGACTGAGGTGGATAGGTATTTGTTAGGTCAGGGTAACAAGGGATATGGGGAAAAGATGGATAAATGGAGTCGAGAAAATGATTAGCCTTGATCTAATAGAATAGCTTGAGGGGCTGAATAGCCTCCTCGTGTTCCTTTATTCCCAATGAGCTTTGATCACATTGCATGTGTATCTTCTCTCTTTTCTCAGGCACGTCTCTTTAAAAGGCAACTCAGACATTTTTGGGGATGGCATGTCCTCTCCATCATTGCCACAACATTTTTTTAAATCTATTTACATAAGCAACACCAGACAATTGCCCTATATTTCAAGCACATCACACATTTGATTAAATGCTCTCAAAACCTCATTGAAAAGCAGCTTCTCATCCCAACTTTTGAGTTAGAAAAGCTAGTCTTCCCCAAACCCTCTTGTTCAGCAAGCGAGGTGCTCTAATCAGAATGGGCCTCGGCAGGAATGTGACAAATTAAATATCCCACTGGAAAGGAAGTCTCCTTGGGAGTCAGACAGTCAGCCTAAGATGTAGACCCAGGCATCAAGTTGGCTTTGGAGAGAGGAGCCTCCCCTCAATTCAGAGTCTATCCCTTCT